>CABFWB010002753.1:26447-44887 GCA_902151455.1 Timema bartmani | reverse complement strand
GCGGAAAGGGGAGGGACGACAACTTTCTACTGTCCTTATGCACAGTGCCAGAAGGTACAACAAAACCCGCCACGAATGATTATCCCTCATAGCAACGAATTTTAATCCGAACCTGTCAACGAGATTAATTGTACCGTGATTAATTAAGCGAGAATGTTGTTTGGAGGCTATTCTTCTCGCTGCTCGGAGGAGACTTCTGGTTTGTGTGTTGGAAATGTACACTCTTTGTGTTGGCGGTAGGAGGACTTGGACTAAAAAGAAACCACGTGTATTTAGAGCCCCAAATTTCATAGAAAGAGAACATTCTTACAGAGAATCTAATACATCTAATCTACGTATTCATACGTCACGTCATATGATTATCAATTGTCTCTTTTTATACATATATTATCAATACCTATAATATAACACTAATAATTAAGTAAAATGTTATAAATGATCATCGCGAAATAGTATATTATTGTTATTTTAAGAAGTCTATTCTTATGAAAATTTGAGCGTGAGTACACGTGAATTCAAGGGAAAACAGATAACGAGATGAGAAAACCATATACATACGTCGTTCGGCATACGTTCAATGAAGGCCCCTTTCGAATCGCGTCCGAATCGGCTAACGCATTAAGCAGTAATTGCGTAACAAACAGACGAAATGCCGAATGATTGAGTTAAAATAGGACCTTCGTTTAGCTTGGTTTGTAATATATACCGGTCCCTTTATAAACATGGGATAGAAACGTACTACACACTCTTGGAAAGACATAAATTATTCACAATAAATATTTATTTCGTTTCTACCCTTCCCCCACTAAATATTCCCCCCCCCCCAAACCACTCCACTCCCCATGTTTTACATTGTTTATAATCGCAAACGCTTTCACTTTCGTCAGTGATTGTTAAAATTTGTGTTCCAATGTCCCCCCGCCCCTCTCACCTCCCGGCACATTTAGTTCTACTACAGCTCAAGCGATACCTTATTTGGTTCGATTATTAAGGAGCGAGCTAGATTTGATCGTGGTAAACTTTTATTTAATTCTGTTGCAGTGTTTTTGGTGTCTATACATATTTCTCCCAATACGTTTAAACACAGTCGTTATTAATGGCTAACCGGCCCCGTGGTGTAGTGGACAATGCACCTGGCTATAAACCTAGTGGCTCCGGGCTCGATTCCCGACTGGTACCTTGGGTATTTTTCCCTCGAGAGGAAAGATCCAAACGATCATCAGGGTTTGGTAAATTGGACCTAAGTTAGGTTGAGACTCACTCGGTTCCACAACTCCTTAATAACCATCATCACATCATTTCATTGCGAGTACGACGTGTAGATAATCTCACATGATGCACCCTGGGTAACATTCTGTGACACCAGAGCGGCACATAAGGCGACCGAACCTGGATGTCAAAGTCCCTCCCGGTCATATGTGCCACACGATAAAAAAAACAATTAGTGGCTTAATTTTATTATATGGTTGAGAGGGGAGTGTAAAGGAAATTCATCCACATTAGCTTGGCGGGAAAATTAATAATCGATTTACTAGAATTAATATTAAGGCTGTTTTCGAATAGTCTAATACTTGAACATATTCCAGATTGTAAACTAAAAAAAAAAATTCAAATTCAAGTTAAGAAAAATTGAATTCTTATTTTGAATATTAAAATTTTTTTATAGATATTATTATGCTCATTAGTGTTTTGGCCCAACATCACGAAAGGAAAACTTAACTAGCAGCCCTCAAACCTATAATCGAATCGCTTAATGTGAACAAAATTGCAATTAAAAAATAAAATCTAAAAGTGGGAAAGTGGACAACTTATGCTTATGTTTTTCTAAGTTTCATATTTGAAAAAAGTTGATTCGACCCATCCCTATCAAATATATCTTTACTTTATCACATATATTATTAATAAATAGTTGACCGCGGTGGTCTTAGCGCCCGATGTTCGTGGGTTCAAACCCAGGAGGTGTCCACGGATTATTTTTCCCTTAGAGCGATAAAAATCCGTAGCACAACTTCTTTCGGAGGGGAAGTTAAGCCGTCGGTCCCATATCGATTGAGACATGTAAAGAACTCTGGAAGGTGTGTGAACAAAAATCTTTCCCTGTAAAATAGGCTGGTCCTTTCGCTTTCGCTCATAGAAATTCTTGTGTGCTGATATTACCAGTCATTTCAAATAGTTTACATTAAATACCTTAAATAAATAATATTAATAAATGATAAATTTAGTTATGTTTTCATAATAGTTAATATTTTTCGTACATCTATGATTTTTAAAAAAAATTGTGTTCAAAAGCTATTGTTTGATTTAATAGGACTGCTCTCTATAGCTAACGTGGACTTTTAATATCAATATTGAAAGTTTACATAGTCAAAGTTTGATAGCGATATCGTGATAAAAACAAAATCTTTTCCTAAAAAACAATAAGTGCACATGTTACATAAGTCAACTAAATTAATGTATCTGATGAACAAATCCGTAGGTGCGGCCGTAGTTTTATTTGTTCCATTCTAACATCTGTTTGATTAAGTAAAGAAAAGGTGTAGAATTTTATTGAAATATAGGGCAGTCATATATGTAAAAAAAATTATTGAAGAAAGCGCTTACAATTCATTCGATCGCAAACAATTGTAACGCGAGAAAGAAAAAAAATCTTAAATAATGACCCTGCAGCGTTGTCACAACCTGTTCAGGACAAAAAAAAAATCACTCTCTCACTTTTTATCTGCTGGTGTTTCCCGTTTGGAAGAACTTGTAAATCATTAGCAATTCCTCCTTCCCTCGCCTGTTGTTACTTGTAAAACTACAAGCCGAACTCACTGTTGCAGACAACTTGTCGGCTAGTTGGGAGTCGAGAAGTGTGTGGTGTGTGGCATTGGTAGGGTTTCGAAACAAACCGCCGCCGCCTCCTCCTACTTTTTGCGGCCCTGATACTTTTTTTTTTTTTCAAAGCGTTATTATTTTTCTCTTCTGTATATTCTTCTCCTTGTGTGTTAAGTTCCAGTTAGTTAGTTACATCGTGCTTTCGAACGGTTTCGGTTTGGTTGGTTGGCAGTTGTGGTGCGAGGAGAATTCTTTTTTTAATTTTAAAACAACCGTCTGGTTGTTGTTGTTGCTTCATCGTTTGATCTATCTGTGTCCGTCTATGCAACAAAAGTGGTTTTTTCCTAAGGACTGTGATAGTGTGTCTGTGTGTGTCTGTATGTGTAGCGACAATTTACTTCTTATGTAAGTGTTAATCTAAATCGTATTGAGGACGGCAATTATTATAATTTTCCCCTTTCCACGTCAGAGGCGGTGTTGGAAGTTTTGTATAAAATTAGTCGTCCCATATATATTGACTTTGTGTGGATATAAAGGTGACTTTTTTTTTCCATTTGTCCTCAATTAACTTTGATTAAAAAGTAATCAAGAAGTTTTAGTAATAATTAAACGTCTAAAATCTTAGTATTGCCTTTGATCATTTGGCTAAGGGTTCGATTTCAGGTGTGGCTGAAATATTTATACAATTGGTGCATTAGCTTTCACAATGATGAATTGATGGGCGAAGGATTGAATGCTGTGTTTGTTCTAGAGCTGTCAGTGTGTAAGTCGTGTTCTGCTCGAATCATTTGCTCTAGAAGTTGCGCGCGAAATAATCCTAATAAAAAAAATTAATGATTAAAATAATTTTATGCTGTAAGAAGATATATAAAAAATGTGATTTATTCATATCTGATCTAATAATAATTTTTGAAATACTTATCTCTATAAAAGTGGGCCTAGGCGCTGTGCTTCATATATAAATCAAGGATGTGATCTTGGAATCCTGAAATACCAAAGGAGATTCGAGAAAATATCTTATTCAAGGTTCAAAAAATCTATTTTTGTTGGTTATACCGACACATTTATAGGGCTCGGACCATTAATTTACCATTTAACCTGTTGCATTAATGTCATAATTAATGAAATATAAAAAAAAACATTGTAGCAATTAGTTACTAGATTCGGGTTCAAGTTTGAAACTAGGGATTCGTAAGTAAAATAAGGACTCGAGTTTGTCAAAAAAAATTGATTTTACCTATCCGGAGAAAGGTCTTCGGACACTGTACTTTACCTCAAAATAGTAAATCTTAGATATAAATATTTCAAGCGGTAAAAAAAAAAATCTGAATTTTAAGCCTTAATAATTCTAACTTTGCCCTAATTTGATACAAACTTAAGACTTTCGAAAATCAATTCAAATAAACTTTGCTGCTATTTGAAAGGAAGTATAAACTATATCACGGTTAGGGTTGTTATGGTATTGAACATAACAGTCCTAGAGCTTCATATTGAGTACGCACACAGCACACACTCACACCCTTCTCTACCATTTGAAAACTATTTAACCACAAGTTGAAAGAATAAGACACCTGTCCAAGTGACCCCTCTTAATACTTTTAGTATTCGTTTTACCACGGGGAAGATAATTTGATAACGACGCGGGTCGACAAACACATGTGATCAAGCCGTACAATATCAGACGGACAAACGACGTCGCGGACGCAACGAAAACTTTAGCCGCCGCCATGGACAAGACGCCTCCTTCTCCTCTCCCCCCAGCTCCACTGCTGCTAGCGGTCGTCGAAGGGGTAAGGGCAGTGAGGTGCCCCAAGGGGCTCCAGCTGCGGACCCGAGAGGAAGCCGTGCGACTGCAGAGACCGACCATCATCATCACAGGAGAGGGGGACCGGAGGGATGTCTCGAGTCAAGTCGAGTACCTGGTGGCTAGGACAGGTTAGAGCAGTCAGATGTACCCGTGGGGTCAAACGGGACTAATCACACTATTAGGTTGTCAAATGGTCTAACGCGTCACTCTCGCAATAGACAGGACTGATGATGGGAGGATTGGGGCTCTAATCCCGTTCGGGTTGACTAAAGGTGGTTTTCCCTCAATGTTTTTTCAGTCTCCCACCACGCAAATGCAGGTACATTTACTCTCAATTCAACATTTGCCATTCCTAGCACAATAGTGTAATTAGATGCACTAGTCTCGGGAGTCGACCAATCCCCTGGAATACGAATAACAAGCTGTTCTGGTCGAATGAAGGATTAGAAAATCCAAATACATGTATATGTTACTGTAAAAGTCCGAAGACTGACAAATCTTGGAATTTACCGGTATACCCTAGCATTTATCAATAAATTTACCAGTTGTAAAAGTCCGAGATATCTTATAATACGTTTACATTTTGAGTTTTAACCATCTCTAAAATCAGGTGGGAGAGAGGATCCCCAGTTCTTGCTTTGACCAGCACTAAAAAATAAACCAATAGCATAGCCTAGCCTAACCTAACCTAACCTAACTAATTCTGAAAATTGAAAAATGACACCTGGACACGGGAATCGAACCCGGGACCTTTGGCGTACTAAGCCAAAGGTCCCGGGTTCGATTCCCGTGTCCAGGTGTCATTTTTCAATTTTCAGAATATGATATCTAGATGGTGAATTCCTGTCTAAAATTAATAACAGCTTCTGCTATTTGATTCCTAACCTAACAACTAAGCTTAATGGTTAGGTTAGGTTAGGTTATTGGTATATTTTTGAGTGCTAGTGTCAAAGCTAGAACTGGTGATCCTCTCTCCCACCTGATTCTAGAGATGGTTAAAACTCAAAGTGTTAACATATTCTAAGATATTTCGGGCTTTTACTAACACATAGCTTTTGTTAAACGCTAGGATGTATCGATAATTTATAAAATTTACAAGTCGTCGTACTTTTACAGTAACATATAAACTCTCTCTCTCTCTCTCTCTCTCTATATATATATATATAGCCTACGGCTCTTAGGATACCTCGATTCGACCCCGGGTGAGGCTGATGATAGTTATTATTTTTAAGGGCTCGTACTGCTTTTGAATCAGTAAATATCCAGGCATTAGGGCTAGATCTGAAGCATGGAGTGTATTGTCTTGGGTTAAGCTTGTTAGTAAGCTGCGTTTTACCCTTCACTGCTGGGTACTTTGACAAAGTACCATTTTGTCTGGATTGACCCTGACGGGAAGGTCTAGCTTCGTATCCAGCTGGATGTACTGTTGCATTTTTCTTAAATAGCACTCAATATAAACACACATGCGGATACATTTGCTTAGAACTATAACTTTCTCATCTCTATCACATTAACGTAATTTATACATATGCGCATAACTTGGAAGGGAAGGGAGGCGCGGTAGTATAAAAATATAACCTACATATTCTAAACACACGTTCTACGGTCACCAGAAAATACTAAGGTGGTTACTGGGTTGTTGGGGGGAAAGTGTTTTGCATTTCTTATTCTGACCCGAAAAGTCAAGATTAGGCTTGGTTCGAGTACCGGCCGAGTCTACTCGAGGGTTTTTCAATACAGTAACGTTTAAATGGTTATTTTTAGTATCCTCTCTCCAGGCTCTAACCTCATTGTCCCTCCCAACCCGTAACCCCCCACCCCGCCCCACCCCACACACCCACCGCTTGGATAAATTAACCAACAATTCTTGTAGCATTTTAGTAAACATTCTAAAAAAAATTGTTGAAAGTAAAGGCCGACACACACAGAATACTAAGCTAGCTAAGCTAAACTAAGCAGCGGTCCCTCTTTTCACTCCCGAATTCAGTTTTGTTTCGTTCTGGTCTGCTCCAGTGAAGTTTAGTTATGGCGTTCTCCGAAATATCTTGTTTGAGTTCAGGTTATAGTACTGGAGAAGAAAAGATGCTGCTGTTAGCAGCTGTTTTGGAAGATGAAGAAAATTTAGGAGGTGCAGGTTTGACTTGTTCAATTAACGCTTCCATTTTAACATAAAATCATTTATTAAATATAAAACCTAAATAGAATATTAATTAAATACACGTGAAACAAACTGAAAACAAAACTTCAACACTTCCTTCGTTATTTTCACCAAACCAGCAGTGCGTCTGTTCAACACAGAGCCCAAGCTACGTTATGCGCATGTGCTACGTATGATGGCTTGAGATGGAAGATGGAAAAATTGCCCGGCCAGCAATCGGGGGAAAAACATAGCTCTGCGTAGCAAGGCATAGCTTAGCTTAGCTTTCTGTGTGAACCAACACATTTAAATACATGGTCCGCTATTTTTCTAAAAAGAGTTATCAGAGCAAATCTTAGCTTAACTTAGCGTTCTGTGTGTACCGGCCTTAAGGAGTGGTGGAGGGGTATAATTTATAACAGATTAGTGGTATTTCACGATACTTATTTTATTACCTTAGTCTTAATTTATCTCCATGCCTTCTTTAATTCTAATTTGCAGTATCCATGATAATGGTACCATAGTACCGAAACATCTCGGAATGAAGTAAATCCAGCCTCTTTCCAGTGCTGGATATCATAAAGGAGTAATGGGACAAGGAAACAGATAATACTTAGATTATTCTACATTACATAACCACTTCATTTAATTTGTTTGGCAATTTGGCAGATGTTAACCTAAATTTTATTCTTTTATTTATCAACATATCTGGACTTAATAACATTGTTCGTACCACACTATATTGTATCTTATATTTGTGTGTTAATATTTTAATATGTTAACTTATGTTTTAGAGTTTTCATCATCTCGTTTGAGATCTATATTTTAGTTGATGATGCATTATAATTTTATAAAAATGTTCATATCTTACACTATGTTTCTTCATCAAAATTATATGTAAATTATAGATTTTTGTTGTTTGGTAATTTCACTTAATACATCTACCACTTTATTGAATGTTTAAATTTATAAATTGATTTTTTATCTATTTTTCTAAACAAACTTATCTAAGTCGTAACTTTTAATTTTTGTAACGATAAACTGTTCTCCAAAACCGGCTGCCAGCTGTTTGAAATAAATAACATATTGACTTGTACAGTGAACATGATAAATATAGCTTTTTATTCCCGTGACCGGAAGCACATGTCATGTGCTGTGTGTTATGATTAATATAATCATTGGAAGGTTCATGACCTTCCCTTATTAATAATATATGTTCGAGTGTGGCTTTTTTTTTCAAATTTGGAAATAGGGAAGTTTGTACTCTAATCTGGTGGGAGCGGAGGGAACGCGTGTTAAGGGCAGCATTTTTGTAGTTTTTTTATAAAAACAATTTTTTAGTCAAATAAATCAAATATTTCTCCAGTTGAAACACATTTTAATTTTCTTCGTGCATGGTGACTTCGTAATTTCTTGGAAACCTGTCATGAGTGTCCTGGTATTTTATGACAACTTTTTATCTTCATTTAAAAAGTTTATCATCAAATGCCACTATGATCATGATATATATTCAACAACTGTTGATATAACCATGTGAAGAAAATTAAACTATTTTTCTACTACAGCCATATTTTATTTATTTTGGCCTAAAGCATTTTTTACTAAAAAAAAAAACACTGTGAAAACACTGTCCTTAACTCACTTTCCCTACAATCCCATCTTAACTCGAAAGACAGTGGCTCATTTCCAAATATTATTACATGTATCGGGGTTGATCTTATTATTTCACGCTACTGTATACTCACTTTACCGTGCAATGTACAGTAGATCCAGTATAGGAGTAGGGGTAACTGACAGCTAGATAAAACTACCAAATTAACTTTCATGTATCCTTACGCCGAAACATATTATATACAAGACCATATATTGAGCAGCTGTCAATTTTGGCGTTCAACACATTTTGTATATTGTGTTATTTTTGTAGTGTAAATTATTAAATTTTTGCTATGAAAATAACCGTTGGGATGTTTATTTTATTTTGTAAGTAGTATTTATAGTTCACTTAAAATGTATTTTAGTAAGAAAGCTTCTAGAACGCTTCCCTTACTCTAAAAAACAAAGGCACACTGACTAAACTAAGCTGGCGGTTGATGCGTTAACAACTGGAATTCATGTTGAGTTATTGAAATCCAATTAATGAGCCTGTGTGTTATTTTTTTGGCTAGTTATATAGATTAATACTTTGACTTGAATACTTTTTAATTCACTACTCATCAGGCTTTTTATTTCAAGTTACCACAACCGTGTTAAAGTAACATTTTATCTTTACTCATACTTTTTGTTCTTTAAATCACTCATGGAAAAGCTAGTTATACAGTAATTATTATAGAAGTAATGTTAGAAGCGTTTGATAACACTTTTGAACAAAAGTACATAGAAAATTTCTCGGGCATTTTTATATCTAACAGAACACCTAGTTCCCATTATTTCCGGTTAATCGAGAGCTCACAATATTTCAAAAGTACAACTTAATTGTATGTACATTATAATATAATTATTAAAAATCCCCTTTATAACCCTAATCTTTGTCCTAGAAATATTACTTGTATCTAAATATTTTCTTCATATCCTAAAATGAAATATCACAAATGAAATATCACAAAGTATTAATTATTAGAGATAAGTAAAATCCTCTTAAGTGAGCGCTCCATTTATGAAAAGGCGTAATCCTAGTTATTATTTTGTGAAAATGACTGTACACTCTAAAGCGCACCAATGAAGATGATCTGAATTCCGGGACATTTCTGAGAAAGAATATAGTGATTCACACGTAATCATTTTAATTTTAATTTAGTGAAAGATAAAAAAAAAAGAAGTGAGAACTGTGTATTGCGTATCTCCCTAGAGTTATTGGCTGCGTCGACGTCGGTGCCAATTGGACGCGGTGGCGCCCCGACATGCTAAAAGTTCATGGGTGCGTCCCCCCGCCTGGTTGGCATTATTTTAACTTTTGAAACTCTTGCTTATGGCTTCCTTCAAAAAGCGACAATTTAAGGAGGCAGCCAACTGGAACCAAAATAAATTGAAAAAAGTCACATTTTAAGATGATTTTAAACACTACCCGTTCGGCTTATGCATAGGCCTGTACATACTAAAGATGAGGAAGAATGGATTTAGATTAAATGTACCCTCATTTTCATTGGGAAAAAGAGTGTGGAAACCATTTGGGGAGATCCACCCTCGCGTATACTACCCGACTTGGATTCGAACCCCGATCTACCAGTAATTGGCAGTCTAGTCTAGTCTAATGCAAGAGTGATGCCTTAGACCACTCGGCCACCGAAGCGGATAGCAACTTTGTGAATCGGGTGAATTTTTTTTCGATCATAAATTCTTAACTGTCAAAAAAAAAGTTGAAACTACTTTGAATGGAAAGTACCAGCCCTAATGTTCCTAATATACACTGTATTTTGTATCGATTAGTTACTATAATATTTGTAGAAACTTCTTTGAGCTAAGTACGGTAGTTGATACCACTTTTTAAACTAATAAATCTTTCATACCAGAACAGTTTGGCACCTGGAAAAAAGGCGTCAGTCCCGTCTTGTCTGAATTTCTGGTGACAAGCAGGTTGGGGTTTCGAACTCCGGCTGAATCTACTAAATCCCCCTCTCCCCATAAGGTTTCCCATTATTGTATCATGCAAATTCATAAACACCCCCTTTTAGGTCTTTCCTTCTTCAACCCCCAACTCCATTGTGTGCTTATAGCCCGGACGGGTAGTTAGACACGACACACACGGGCACATAAAAATGTTTGCGAAGCTATCAATTGTAGGTTGTTGATAAGAAAGACTGTATATGACTGTTTAAAAAAGTTACTAAAACTAATTTAATACATGCATACGTCAAGAAATGCGTTCTGAAATTCTCACTTTTGATAGAACAGCATAGATATCTATTAAATAAAACTGATAATGTAATAAAATAATATAAAAGTTAATCCGCTTCATTGGAGCAATTCTCGTGTTTTAGCCTGCTGATGATTGGAAGATCGGAGTTTGAATCCTGGTTGGGTCTACTGAGGGTGGTTTTTCTTAATGGTTTCCCACACTCCTCCCACGCAAACGATGGTAGGCTACCTTTAAATGTTTCCTTTATCATCTCTACTCCATTAGAGTAATTATCATACATGCGTATAACCTGGACATGTGGTAAGACGTGGTAGTAGAAAAAATATAAAAGTATAACGCAAAAAAAACCATAAAAAGCAAAAGAACATCGGACGACAGTGGCGCACACAGGAGGGATCAAGCGGAACATTTATATTCCTCTTTCCCTTCCCCTTAATATAGCAAATAATTTAAGTAAACGCTTGAAGCATATAAAGTACAAACAAAATGTAAACCACTGAAAATGTGGTCAAATGCATAGACTACAGTTTTTAAAGACGAGTCTTACAACTTTTTACTAAAAAAATACTGCTATTCACATAGAAATTTGTGCTTAAAAAAATACTAGTTTGAATACTAAACTTAAATAATAGCTTTGATGCATNTGCATTATTTGACCTTCCCCCCCCCCCAGCTACATTTCTCTCCGCGTCACCTTGCATGTGTCTCAAAAGAGGACGAGAGTTTGGTCAGGAGAAGGAAAGGGAAGTGAGGGGAGGGGGACAGGGACCCTGAAATAATCTATAGTACTATAGATAGTAATCAATTTCTCCGTAAACTTAATAAAGTCCTAACTAAATTTTCAACGTTATTTGTTGTGAAGATGCAGCGAAACTCAATTATACGAGAGATTGTTCCAGAGTAAGATGGGACAAAGGTTTTGCGAGCGAGCTATGCGACGTCTAGAACACCCAGAGCTGTGGCCGGTCATGGATAAACAAATTGGGGGTGGTTCAAGAGAGCTGGAATAATACTAGGTTACGGATACAACAGTCTCAGACATATTTATTAGTTCAAAAATGACACCTTGGGCACGTGAATCGAATCTGGCACTATTGGTCCAGTGCGCCAATGCTCTACCACTGAGCTATCCAGGATACGACCCGTGATCAAGGCGATCAATCTTTGTTTGATTCCCTTTCGTGTGCAATTAGATACTCAACGAACGGCCGCGACAAGCCGACTATCAAGTTACCGATGGCCCTGGTTTCAATGATAGCTCTAAGATGAGGTCCGTGAAGTTGGCAACACCCATAGCGGTACAAATTCTGAAACTTATGCCAGTATTTAGTGCTTTCGGTGGGGATGTAGGGAATGCAAGAAAAGGTAAGGTTTTTTTTTTAGTTTTTATATAAAAACCATTTTCTTTATCAAAATAAATAAAATATTGCTTCACTATAAAAATAGTTTAATTTTCTTCACATGATTACCTCAACAGTTCTTGAATATATGTGCAAGGGTGTCCTGAAATTTAATTACAAATATTTATCTTCATTTAAAAAGTTTGTCATCCAATGCTAATAAGTTCACGGTATATATTCAACAACTTTTTAGGTCGCCATGTGAAGAAAATTAAACCCTGTGTTTGTACATAAGCAGTATTTTATTTATTTTGGCCCAAAAAAAATTTTTGCTAAAAAAACTGCGAAAACACTTGTACATAAGCAGTATTTTATTTATTTTGGCCCAAAAAAAAATTTTGCTAAAAAAACTGCGAAAACACTGGCCTTTTCTCGCTTCCCCTCTCTCCCCACCTTTATTTTATAAACAATAATATTCTACTATCATAATTTGAGCTCTCATAGTTTTCATGAAAACACCAAGATATTGTGGGTGGTGTTGTAAGCGCCCATAACGACACACATTTAGTGTTAAATCTGTGCCGATGAGTTCCATACGTCCACAATCGGCTGTGCCTTAAAAACTGAGGGAAGAATCCTGGATAGCCTAGGCGTGCTAATCTAAGGGTGCTGGAATTGATTCCTGTCTCTAGGTGTCATTTTTCAATTTAAATCATATAAATATGTAGGGGTTTAAATTGATAAGGCCTTGGGAATATATTCACCTTTCTTTTCCAAGGTCAAGGTGTAATGTATTTTTTTATGAACCGGTATTTCTAAAGTCAGATGAGCAATAGTGACGTATACCATAATAATATCTGGATTCTGACCTTACTCTTAAAGCTCCCTGATCCATCATTCCAGTCACGTTCCTTATGATAGCCCTGGTTCCTTATTAGTATCTTAGAACGGGTCATCTGCGCATATTTTCTTTAAAAGTCTCGTTTGAACAAGACTAACCCAAACATTTTCTATAATTTTATGTACGAATTCAATCAAACCCCAAATTTCTAAACTACTCCAACCAATTATGTATTCTCTGCAACTCGTCTTCGACCGACTTTGTTTGGGGGTGGAGGATGTTAAAGTAACCCTAAGGTGGGGGTAAGGGGTCAATCTTTTTCAGTTGTTCCTAAAAAACACATCTTTGGTTCAAATAAATAAAATTTTGCTTAGTAGATGTGTTAAGTTTATTTTCTTACACGCATGGTAATCTCATTAGTTATTGGATAGTTTCCAAGAGTAATTGTGACATTTGAACAGAAACATTTTAAAGAGGAAAAAGTCTTGTTCATATTCTGCCATAATAAAGATTCAAGAACTTTTGAGATTATTATTTGCAGATTTTTCTTTTTATCGCAGCGTCTTACTACCTGTTCAGTTTATACGCATATACAGTATATGAATTATCCCAATGAATTGGGAATGAGGAAGGAAGCATTTTAGAGGCATTTGCATAGGAGGAGAGTGGGAAACAAATTAGGGGAAAAACCTTCAGTAGACCTGGCCAGGATTTGAACCCCGATATCCCCGTCATCAACAGGCTAGACCCGCACCAGGGTGACGCTTTAGACAGTTCGGCCACTGAAGCGGGTTTAAATAAAATTAAACCAAATGTATATACTAAAGAAATATTTTGTTTCTCTTTGATAAAAAGTTTTACTTTCTCGCTACCTTACAGGTAGAGAAAGTATCGTGATCGTCAAAAGAATCTAACTCGAGATGTTGACGAATGTTGAATCCTCCAGATCCTAAAAAAAAATTCGTTTTCGCAATGCCGTCTGTCTGTCAACCCTAAAATTAAGGATAGTTTCCTTAAGGGCGAAAAGAGATCAAATCGATTTTTATCAAAATCGGCTCTAACGATTTTGATTAAATTTTATTTCTAAGCTTTGTTCAATATTTCAAACAAAATTGCGACTTTCAATTCTTCATAAATAAGATTTTAAGGGTTCCGTATTGATGCGTAAATTCTAAAAAAATTTTAAATAGACCTGTAAAAATACGGACAGTAACTTGGTTTCCCTTCCATTCCACTTTAACAGTCACCGAAGAAATCAATAAATAGATCTTGGTATCAACCTCTTAACGCTTCACTTTTGTAATATACTGGATTGTTGGTTATGGACAAGTCCATACATAAGTAGGATGATTGAGATAAAATGCGCACTCATTCGCTAAGATAGTTGACCTGAAAACTTTTTTTTGGAGGGAAATTCCAATGTACTAGTCTGGGATGTGACTCTTAATCTTGTAAGTTCTACTGGTATACTTAAAACAAACCACTTACCGGTGTGTCCAGCTCATTCATTCTGGTTTGCCAATGACGAGGAGGTTGGTATTCGAATCTCGACTGGGTATACTTAGGGCTATATTTACTAAATTATTTCAAATTCCCTCTAAATCTACTGGGGACGGTTTTCCTAAATGTTCTCCCAATCTCCTTCCATGAAAATCCTGATTAATTACCTCTAAAATGCTTCCTTACTCATCCCTACCTCATTAATCATAAATTAGTATAAACCTGAACAGGTAGTATGACGCGGTGATAAAAAAAAATATTTTCTCTGCATTCACAAAACTCTCCCGACTTTCTATTAGTGAGCACTTTTTACGCCGATTAAACTACTCTAGAGTGTAAATAATTTCAGCTTTTGCGCTCCATCTCAATGTGAACTCGTAGGATAAAAAGCTCACTTGCTGATCTCGAGCTACAAAAAGATCGACGGTCATGATATGCTACTAAGGCGAGGATAGTATTTTCCTTAATGGAGGAGACGACATGCTTACATGCTGGCGCTCACATTTTACTAAAGGAAAGAGGAACGGCACTTAAAACAGGCAAAATTATAAAACCTAGAACTTTTTAGAACCTTAGTTGTTGATTTTGTCTAGAAAAATAAAAGGAAAATAAAAAAAGGATGTTTGAAAATAGGTTGAAATATCTAATAGGTTCTCTATTAAAAGTGCAATCATCATAGGAGGGTTACTGTTTACCCGCTTTGGTGGCCACGTGGTCTAAGGCGTCACTCTTAGTAGAGTAGGCTGCCGATGACGGGGAGATCGAGGTTCGAATCTCGATCGGGTGTACTGAGTATGGTTTTTTCGAAATGTTTTCCACTCTTCCTCCATGTAAATGTGGGTACACGTCCTCAGATTCAACCTTCTTGACCCCTAACACATCAGTGTAATGCTTATGCGTATAACCTGGAAGATTAGTAAGACATGAAAAAAAATATATATTTATAATGTTTCAGTGTTGTCACTTTGATGGACGATTAAAACGTTATATACCTATATGGCTTTGCTTATTTTAATCATACACGTTCGTCTAACCATACTTTACAAAGTATCGAGAAAGTATTGTGAAGTGACACCCCTGTTTTGGTGGGTGTACCAAGACGTAAATTTTTTTGGTCTGGTTCGCCAGTGACCAGAAGTTTGGAGTTTGAATCTCGATCCGATGTAATGGGAGCGGTTTTTTTTTTTATTGTTTCCTACATTACCACTCATGATAATTTGGATATATTTTCTCTAACTGTCCTTAATTGTGCAGTTAAATGGGGCCAGCTCAAATTGGTAGAAGCAAGATGCACTGAAAATAATTACAATGGCTAGATTTTTTATCTCAAGATTTTTATATACTTTTTAAATGGCCTTGATTTCGAAAAATTAATTATTATTTTTAATAGTGTTATATTAATAATAATAATAATAATAATAATAATAATAATAATAATAATATTTAGCACCGCGTCTTACTACCCGTTCGGGTTATACTCTTAAGTACTAATTACGCTAATGGATTAGGAATTGGGAGGGTTGAATTTAGAGGAAGTGAACCCGCATTTGCGTGGAGGGAGAGTGGAAACCCATTTAGAAAAAAAAAACAGTTCACCCAACTGAGATTCAAACCTCGATCTCCCCGTCCTCGGCGATCGAGCTCAACACGACTAGCGCGTTAGCTAACTACGCCACCGAGGCGGGTAATAGTGTTATATTGCTATATAATATTGGTTACAATATAATCAATAGAAATAATTACCTACATCGTTGTGTACACGGGCAAGCTCATTTAGTCTGGTATGCCAGTGATGGTGAGGTCGGGGTTCGAATCACGTCCACGTGGACAGATTTTTTTCCCCTAAATTGTTTCCCATTTTCCCTGTGCTTAAATGTGGGTATATGCCCTTTAAAAAAACTACCTTTCTAACACATTTATAATAACTAATCAATACTCATGAGTAATAACCCAAATAGATATTTAAAAGCTATAAATAATAGAGTAATAATTTCAATTATTCATTGCACTTCTTAACTCTTTGATGTATGCACCCTAAAAGAAGGAATTGTACTTGTAAAAAAATAGAAATACAACTTTACAACTTTAAAATACTAAAACTAAACTCTAAAACTAATTTGAATAGTCTATACTTATTGTCTGTGCTAATAAAGACATAAAATAACAACGTAATAAATACTACAAGTGGTTCTTTCAATACTATGAAGTTTTTTTTATTTACTCCTTTTTCTCTGACATTTCTTCGAATGCCCCTAGCTAATTACTATAATAATGAAAGCAACATTCTCTGCAATAAGTTATTAAATGGTCTATTGGCTGTTTCGCTGTAGTTGCTATCTAAATACCACTCTGTGCTTTGATTAGGTTCGGTTTTCTGCATCAGTAATTACATATTTGGAAAACCACTTCGCTTCAAGCGAGTGAAAATGAAACTTCCAGTAAAAATAAAATCTAATCTTAAAATCATTAAGTAGCTTTTTATAAAAGTATTTACTACGGTCAATTCATCTTCAGATGTACTTATTTGATTTTTTTTAAATATAATATTGCTACATTTGCCTTTACTAAGATCGTGTTTCTTTTTTTAAAAGTACATCATGATGATCATAAAAACAAGACACAAATAAAATAACTTAACATTATAAACAGTTAACACCAAATAAGACAGCTGATACAAAATTAATAATATACTGAATTTGGGTTTTAAATATTAAGAGTTTAATTATTGATAACTTATGGAATTACATTTCTCTACAAAAAGTGACAGAGCTACAAATCGCATGGCTTTACGTATGAATACGTGAAAGTAAATCTAATAACTTTTTTTAGATGTCAGATAGGGCCCTAAGACTGTAGGCCTATCCATAAAGCATTTTATCAAGCGTAAAATTATAAAGTATTTAGGGATACACCTTTGTAGCTCTATAGGTATAGTAGGTCTCTAGTTACCATATTATTCCGCGGTTCAAAATAAGCTTTTTTAGTTCTATGATTACATCTGAAATAAGCAATTATTTTATAGCTGAGAAATCATTTAATTGTTAGCTACTCTCATATTATAATCAATTTAAAAAAAAGACTATTTCAAATCATAATGTCTGGATACAAATTATTATATATTTATATTTAAATTTATTTGATCAAATTATATATATAATCTTGACCACTCGATGTTCTTGGGATAAAGTGCTAGCCTTAGGACGACCCGATGATTGTGGGTTCAAACCCAGCCGGAGTCAATTGATTTTTACTGAGCGATAAATATCCGAAGCCCAACTTCTTTCGGAGGGGAAGTGAAGCCGTCGCTCTCATGTTGGTTGAAGCGTGTGAAAGAATCCTGGAAGCTATGTGAAAATACTTTTCCGTTAAATTTGGTAGCTCCTTTTGCTCTCGTTAATAGAAATTCAGTGTGGAAGGTAACGTGGAACCAACGTACTTTCTTAACTCCCTTAGTGCAGGGTGGGGCAAAAACAACTATACGATTAGTAACTTTAAAATTAACACTTTAATTGAAAAGTAAATATTCACTAGCTAAATAAAAGCAAACTACATATTATACTTTTTTCGCTTTTTGAAGATAATGTCACTCAGGTGATCTCCACTGGACGTCAGACAAACCTCAGCAGGTTGTCCATCACTTTCCTCAACATTGATAGTATAATTGTTTCTACCCCAACCTGTACATGGGTTTCTACCAGATGGTACAGGTAGTACTAACCAGTCGAAGGGTCGAGTGCAAGCCTAGCTTCGGATTGATAGAATTCACATCAAACCAACTTTAAAGTTGTTGACTTGAGAAGACGATTTTATATATATATTATCGTATTGAGGACTTTGCTATTCAAGCTCTTCGTAGAGATAGACATTGAGAAGTGAAGCGGCTATGCTTTAAAAGCTACTACTTTTCTGACTAGTTCTCTTGTTTTTTAAATTTTAACGATGGCTTTAAAATGGGTACACGTGTACGGATATTTAAATTTGAGTTATATATTCACTTCTCAAAGTCTATCTCTACGAAGAGATTGAATAGCAAAGTCCTCAATATTTTAATAATAATTCCGTATTTTACGTAGCTTGAGGATAAGAGTAGAGTAACTTGGGAAAAGGAGAAAGGGGATTGAAATGAAATGGGGGGTGGAATGAAA
>CABFWB010002753.1:0-11580 GCA_902151455.1 Timema bartmani | reverse complement strand
GGGGGAAACGGCGTATGTTGTACATTCGGTCTACTCCGGTCGAGACCAACAGTTGTGTCTCGCGATTAGAGCTGAACCGGAGCGCGTGCCGGCGGTGGGGAATCGCGAGAGAAAAAGAAAAGAAAAAGTATAATCGTATACGGAATCGCAGCGGATATTATTCGTGTCGAGGATTCGACAGTAATTTTTTTTTTCCCTTAAAAAAGCGTTTTACACGTGATTTATTTACTCCCTTGCTTTGCGATTAAACTTTGACGGACAGTCCACGTGTGTGCAACTAAAAACCAAAACATTACCACGTGTCTCCTCACTATAATAATTATTATTATTACTATCACGTACCGGTTCCGTTTCGTGTCCCATTTGTGTTTAAGGCCTGCGGAACTGAGAACTGGTTTCCAATACTTTCCTCTATTTTGATTGGTTTTGATTTTATTTTATTTTTTTGCTTTGAATAAAAATATTGTTTTTGTGATAACTACATTCTTGTGCTTTTTTCTCCCCACCTTCTAGAAATACCATATTTTAAAATAAAATCTTATTTCGTGTTTTTTTATATTTACTTATTTCTTTGAGCGTCATTTATTTTACCATCTATAATTTTTCTTCTCCCTTATATTTTTCGCCTGCGTTTCTTCAAGTGGCCTTTCGAAAGTGTCGTGCCGGTTACCCCGTTAAGAGGGAATTGTTCGTAATAACCAGTTCCATGTGTTGTGTTCATAATAAGAAGCGTGTATTTAATATATCGATAAACGCCGTCATTTGTAAAGGGACATAAATTAACTCATAGGAGATCTCCCCCCAAATATTCTTAAGAACAAAAAGATAAAATCAATATTCACATTAGTTGTTGCCGATGTGTGTATAATTCTCGTTATAGTTGGTGTGTCGACGACGTAAAAACATGTAATCCAATGGTAAATTGAGATTTTTGTAAGGCAGTAATTACTAACATTTTTATTTATTAAAGAAACCAAATCGTCCTGGTGTCAGAATTCATTAAAAGGTGTATATTTAATACCATCGACATTTGGATTTTGAAAACGTGTTAAATGTCATGCAACGTTTGGTATTTAATGCTTTTTTATGCTTGGAGATTAAATAAATAAAATATATTAGTAATGTAGAAAAAAAAATTGGTTTTAGTCTAATAGAAAACACTAATGATGTCACACAAAGAAGATTTTAAAATGTGTGACGGCTTAGAACCGCTACATTACCAGACCTGATTAATTCGAAGGGCAAGGAAGAAGCTCAATCTGCGAGGGTGTAAGGACCTAACCTCCAATAGAGGGTGCTAGCCTCGGGATGGCGCGAGTATAAATCGCGAGGGGGCACCCCCCCTCAACACCCTAATTTTCGTACCTTACCCTCCTCCCGCTACCCCCGATAGATGGAGGGTGTGTGTGGCAAGGATCTGGTGCACAAGTGCCACAGTGACCCAGGAGGCAGCGGTACCGCCGACAGCCGCCCCATAACCGCCCCCAGACGTGTCCTCGGAGGTCCCGCCTCCAGGAAGTGCGTCCTCACACTCGACGGTTACAACTACGTCATTGGTGAGTTTTGTCATGGAGTCGTGGATTATCTATAAATGTGTTCTTTTTTCATTCGTTTTATGAGTTAAAAAGGCCACAACGAGCCTTCCCAGCTTAGTTTTTAGGAGAAACATAACAATCAGACCCCATATATTTATTTTACTACATAATTATAGGTACAAAAGCAAATTGACACACACCTGGATGGACTTCGATGACATTAAACCAACGGTAAGATCCTCTAAGAACTGAGTGTAAAACGTCGATAATTATTATAAAAATAATAACTACCAATTTTTATTAATATTATATTCACTGCATCGTTCTACCCATCCAAGCTCTCTGCATTTAATCACACTATTGGGTTAAATATGAGGAAGGTATATGAATAGTAAAAATAACCCACTCTTATCAATACAGCTGGGATTAGAGCCTCAACCTCTGTCATCGGCAAACCAAACTAGTGGCGTGAGTTTTTGTTAATGATTGGGAGTAGTTTACATTTAATAACCAAAAGTATCAAACGCTGTGATAACGCAGACGTAAAACATGATTTTACTGTAGGATTTAAATTAAATTTTCTATACATACCTACCTACAAATTGTATTATCACACAGGCTAAACAATAACTTAGCCTTAGACAGTACGCCTATTCACTCATCCTTGGCGTATAGAATATGTCTTATCAACGGGATAGCTGGAAATAAACCCGTGTAAAAATACTACATAACTTTTGACATCGCTACCGGAGGGCATTGTTAGTGAGTGGGGGGTGGGCGGACAAGGTACACATGCCCCCCCTCCCAAATCCAACAATCTGTGTTTTATTCAGAAAATTAGCAATTAATAAATGATTTAGGTAACTTTTTATATGAACTAGGAATAAATTCCTTAATTACATTTTTAGTATTGTTCACGTTTTACGAAATTTTTTCTTTTATAATTTATAGTGAAAATAGGTCTGTAAGGTCTCCCGCTACGCCCTCCCCCCGCCATTAATTGAAAGCTAGCTACGCTAATGTGACTCCACCTTTGAATGGAACCAGTGGTCACAAGTCTTGGGGTCAGTCCCTCTGACGCGTTTAAGTGCACTCTAAAAATATTTTATATTTAAGTAACACAAATGGTTCAAAGCTGTTCCGTCTATTTAAATATACTGGCTTATCTTCCCCCGTTCACACGTGGAATTAATGTTAAACTCATATAGTCTAACATTCTAGAAAACATTTTAAAGAATATGCATGGAAAGAAGCGTTATATAAAGCCGCGTACAGACGAAAACAGAACAACGGACACGGAACATGTTCGTTACAAGTGTGGACGGTTTTCCGGACAGAACATTATAACAAAATGTGTTCGTTGTTCTGTTCGGCACCGATCCACCAGTTGTCGGTTTTTGCCCGTCGCGTCAAAGGATGTTCGTGTTCGGTCCTGTTCTAGTCTGGACGCCTCCGCGAACATTTCGCCCAACCATACAGTCGTTGGCAGAACAGCAGTGGAGTCGCACGTGTGTTTTTATTTTTGTAAGTAGGTCTACATATATCTGTTGGCAAATGTATGTTTAGCTAATACTAATAGTAATAATAATAATCTTCTTTATTTGAGAAGATTGTATAATAATGGAGTGGTATAAATAAGACCATATGAAGCCACACCAGGTAATCTAGAATCCTAAGGATCCAGATCACTACAGTTTTATATATATATATATATATATATATATATATATATGTGTGTATATATATGCGTAGGAAGAGATTGGGGCCGTGGTGGACAAGGGTGTGTCAATAAGCTTAACCTACTGTATACATTTTTACTTTGGTATAATCATGTCATTCACCGCCGATGATTTTTTTTTTTTGCTTTGGTAGTGATGAATAAATATGTATGGTGTCACGCACAGGGTACGTGGCAGTAGGCCCCAAATTAATTGGCTTAGTCATTTAGCCTAGAAATAATTTGGGCTAAAGTCAGGTGCATACACTTTAGTCCAAATGACTTTAGAGCTACTGACGTATGCGTATTCATCGCACCACTTGATTATATCGAAGCACAACTAAGCTAGAGCGAAATAATAATGAGAATTACAAATTATGGGAACACGTTGCGAGCACGTTCTGTTCGTCTGGACACTCCTGCTACAGTGAACAGAACTAACAAACAAGTTCGTGTTCGTTATTCCTCTCTAGTCTGGACACGGTTTAAGATATGATTGGAAAAATTTGGAAATTCATGACTTATAGCTTTATAAAAGATAACATTCTAATTTATATTATTTAAAAAATGTTAAGTCTGAAAATGTTTACAAAAAATAAGAATCAAAATATTAGAAACATTAAAATAACGTGAAACACTGTTTTAAAAAAAATTAATAATAGTAATAATTACAATGTTAAGCAGTGTTATGATTTAATAATAATAATAATAATAATAATAATAATAATAATAATAATAATAATTTCAAATAATGTTTATTTTAAGATATATTTTTAATTTTAATTTTAAGGTAATAGGTTATGTATTTGTAAATTTAGAATTAGAACACACAACATTTAGAAGAAGAATATTAAATTCTTTATGTAGATTCATATACGAGATAAATGAAATAAAAATTAGTAAAAAAACATTTTAAGTCAAAAACAAAATTTTATGAAGTTAGTGGGAAAGAAAATTTAAAAAAAGTTTAAAAGTTTAACATTGTAATAATTATAGGTCTACTTGTTTTTAAAGTGTCTAATATTTTATTGTTGTTATTAGCACCGCGTCTTACTACCCGTTCGGGTTGTACGCACTTACGCTAATGTGTAATGGTAGGGTGATTGTGAGATTGTCAGAGGTGAAGGAAGGGTTTGGTAATCAGATAAATCTGTGCCGGGACCGAGGATTGAGCCCCGGACCCCCCAGCACATAAGTCCGACACCTTACCCCTAGACCACCAGGTTACCGAATTCTAATATTTTGATTTTTATATTTTGTAAACATCAACTTAACAAAATTTCAATCTATATTCCATAATTTGTACAAATCTTTTATAAACCAATAAATAATAAATTTCTAAATGTTATTTTATTTAATCTAGTCGCCTTGCCGATGACTGAAAAGTCTGGGTTCGAATTTCGCCCGGGTTCAGTAAATATATATATTTTTTTTCTCTTTTCCTCCAGGAAAATAATTATTCTGGTATATTATATTAATATTTTTGGATTTGAGCCACTCATAGGTAATAACTTCCGAAACAGAATTTTGTACCAAAAGCTAATTTCCATGCCCCCTCTCCCGTTATTCCTCCCCACCTTTTATTATGGATCTCTTTCAAAAGACAAAATTAATAAAACACAACCTGTTTATACATATTATATATATATATATAATATGTTGGGGCACCATCGATAATCAAACCAAACACCAAACAATTATACCTCGATGATGAGCCATTGGTGACTCCAAATTGAAATGTTATTGATTCATCATTTTTAACTAAGAAGATTTAATGTCCCTTAAATGAAACTCACCTTTTCAAATCATCCTGGAAAAGACACTTATTGCGAAATCATTCATGTCACTTGGGCTTTGTTTAATCTAACAATCGATTGGAGATTGTAATTATCACAAGCAATTTATTTAGCAATTACTACTTTAATGTCATTAACAACTAACCCAAAAATTGACGACTGAACAGTGAATTTAAGTTCAGTATTCGTCCACTAAATTAATATTATAATAGTTAAATTTTGAAATCAAACCAATATACTACAATGTTAATTCAAATAACTTATGAATAAACTTTTTTTGTTTGTTCTTGAACTGACAAATCCAGGCTGCTGCGAATCATTGTAATTACGGGAACGCCCGCAGAATTGAGGAGACCACAACTAATTCAAATTGGATGAGAAATGATACATAGACACGGGGTCCCGAGTTCGATTCCCGTGTCTGGGTGTCATTTTTAAAATAATTTAAATTAAATTTCAAAATGTTATTTATGATGATGGTTTGTCTTTTCATTCCGTGTTCCACGTCTTACTAAAATCTACTTTATGTACGAAGAGCGTTCTGGAATTTATTATTTCGTGCCAGATTCCTGCTGTATTATACAGTATTTTGTTAGGATAGAAGGCCTTCCAGTACCGGATTCATACCAAAATCAGGGTAGACCTATCCATGAATTATTTTTTTTCAGAAAATAAATGACAAATGTGAAATTGTTTCATATTTTAAAAAAGATTGCATTTATTTATTAATTTCCCTAAAACTTGCTTTATAACATTTATTTTAAATAATTCCTGTAGACTTGACTGACGCCAATGTCCTCTTACCCATAGGTGCGGGTGTTACTTTATTAAATATAAGTTGTAATTACAAACTTGTTAAGATGATCGAACAAATACTGTAGTTTTTTTTTAATATTCATCGCCACTGAAAACAATTTTCTACGCGATATTTATTTATCTGGGGATGTTTACAAATAGCAAATTTGCCATTTAAGGGATTGAGAATTTAGGCACTGGTACCGGCTGGCTTTTAATATACTATATTCAGGACACATACATTTGTATATTAGCACTTGGAACAGCATTTATCGTAGCCTTCGAAATACTCTTTCTCGAAAGTCTTTAACACTAAGGAAAGTACTAAATTTGGTCCTCCCACCGGGACTCGAACTAAAATACCTCAAATAATAAATAAGTATGCGTTTTACCAATCGTTTGAGCTCCAAGCAGCTTACAATAAACTAAGAACATAATAATAAATGCATGAGCATTTACTTGCATAGAAGCTGGGAAAATCACATGGACTTCTGACATGGGACACGATCCTTGTCTTTTTCGCTGGTGAAAAAAACCCCTCAAGGGTGCGTTTCAGCAGAAGAGCACAATTTCAACTTTAATTTTATTTCCAACTAATTTGAAATTTAATAATTTAAGAAGAATTGACAACTCAAAACTAGTACAGTGATATTGAAATGAACTATACTGCCGGGGACGGAGGTATTGTATCTCGAATCCCGTTCGGGTGGTTTTATACTTTTTCTCCACGCAAATGCTGGTACACTTCTTAATTTAACCTTCCTCATTTCTAGCACATGAGTAGCCTAATTAATAAATGTGTGTCCAACCTGAACAGGAAATAAGATGCGGACCAAATATTTTCATAGTAAACTCTATTCTCAGTAGATATTTTATTTCAATCAAACTATCTATTTATAGATAACACAATTTAAAACAACTATGCGGAGTCACCCGCTTTGGTGGCTGCATGGTCTAAGGCTCTATTATCGCAGTAGACCAGACTGCCGATGACCGGGATATCGAGATTCGAATCTCGGTCGGGTGTACTGAGGGTGGTTTTTTCAAAATGGTTTTCCCCCTCCCCCTCCACGCAAATTTGGATACACTTTCTCTAAATATAAATTTTCCAATCCCTCAAACCAGTAGCGTAGCTAGTACATAGGTGTATAACCCAAATGGGAGGTGATAAAAAATAAATAAAATAAAAAATTGTGCGCGTTTCATTATAAATATAAATTTCAAGAACTATAAAAAAAAACCTATTGAACCAGAAACGGACCTTTAATATATCGTTTTTAGCACCACGTATTAGTACCCGTACTAGCTATAAGATGTACTAACTACGCTAATGTACTAGGTGCTATAAGTAATGTTGAAATTAGATGAACTGTACTCGAAATTTTTGTGGAGGAAGAGTTGAAAATCATTTAGTGGGAAACAAATCTTAGTACGCAGGACCGGGGTTCAAACTCTGATCTCTCCATCATTAGTAGTCCAAGCTATTGGGATAATGACTCTTCAGACCATTCGACCACAGAAGTGTGTCTTTAATGTTAATGTTAAATAAAAGGGACAGTCGTATTTAAAGTCAAGGCGTATCTTGAAGATGTATAAAACATGTAAGAGTTGGAGAGAGATAAAATCCAACATTAAGGCTTCCCTCCCGCTACTCTACATATAGCTTTACAGAATAAAATTCCATCTGAAGATCCACGATGATTTATCACCCATATTCTGACTTGAAATTCTTTCTTTCCCGCCTCTGTTCTTTGTTTCTGTCGAAGACATAAAAGCCTCCAGAGGTATTAATATGCAGGAGGGGGTTTCTTTCTACTTTGTAAAAAGTGTGGACGCTTCTCATATCCCCTAGAGTCTAGATTAGGGTAACAGGAGATACCTTGACAACATCACAGAAAGCTTGACAGCGGTCGTAACAGATATATTAATGAATTTGTAATAGTTTGTAAAACTATAAACAAGTACTATTCTTAATACATGATTTACTTCGAAAAATGGAATGCATTTTGATTCAAAATAAGTCAATCCATGGGTCGTAAACAATCTCTCACGTAACTGCTATGTATAATATGAAGGGCACAGGGGAAATAGGGGGAATAAAATTTTAACTTAAACTGAACGATTAATAATGGCCACGTGTTAGAGAATCACGAAACCTTTTTTAATGCTCTTTAAATTATGTTTGAGAGAAGTTTTTGTCATTTTAAAATAACAAAAAAAATAAAAAAATTGAGGTTTCTATGTGGTTTTCCCTAAAATGTGTATATATTTACTTTTTCACTTTTTCCCCTGTAACCTTCATGTAAGAGATTTAAGAGATGTTTAGATAATTGGTAGCCTCTTTGCATAGGGATCATAGGAATATAGATTCGATTTCCATTGAGTGCTGAAAATGTATCACTGGGAAATATTTTTTTTTTACTAATTAACTACATTGTAATATTAACGTTCTGGAATGTTATGTTTATCATAGGATGTATCCAGAACCTTAGTACTCAAATTATAGTAATAGGCTAAGAATATTAATTCTGTAATTATTATTTTTATAGTTTTATATATTTTTACTAAAGATATTTGTATTTTTATTCAGTCGCATTTGATGTAATTCAAGTGAAATAATGTTTTACTCTACAACCGAAAAATTAAATAAATCTAATTAACTAATTATCATAATAAAGCTTGAAATTTAATCAGCCTGATAAATTTACAATTTTTTTGAACTCTTAATTGAATTAGGCCTTTAATAAAATTACAAATATAAATCAATTGGGCTAATTTAGTTTTAGATAAAGAATTATTTTCACTAAATCTACTTTTCATATTAAATATAATTTAAATTAAATTAATGGCAACTTGGTAGCAATAGGGGTGCACAAATGTTTGTTTATATTTTGTTTTAAAACTTCTGCATTTCAAAATAGAAATTAGTTATTTTTACCTTATTCTTAAGTGAACGTCCCAAAGGTTAGTTTAATATTATTTCTATCCATCCGGAGCTGGGCACGCATTCACTCCTTTGACTGGTTATTACAACCGGCACCATCTGGTAGAAATACCAAGTACTAGGGGAGTTCAGTGAGTGTGGTAATTCCCCGTTGCCTTATACACTGAATTTCTATGAGCGAGCGCTAAAGGGCTTATCAATTTCGCCTGGAAAGGTATCTTCTCATATCTTCCATGGATATTTTACATGCCACAATCGACATTTGACCAACGGCTTTACTTCCCCTCCGAAGGAAGTTGTGCTACGGATTTTATCGTCCAAGAAAAAATCCGTTAAAACCAGCTGGGTTTGAACCCACTAACATCGGGTCCTGAAGCGAGCACTTTACCCCCAAAACCACCAGGATCGACTATTTTTACCGATTTTATAATACATAAATAATGCCAGCACTATTCAATAGCTGTACATGCCTCACTTGTGGACATAATCGTTGTGACATTATGCTTTAGAAGGAAGTCTCTTCAACTACAGTATAGACCTAGAGGGAATTGCTATCATGCGAGGGAGTCTATCATGCGAGGGAGGGGGGGAGGGGGATCCACTACCAAGTAAGTTGCGATGAGGAGAGCTTTTTTCTCACAATGTGGTTTTTTCCTTTTTCTCTTGGGATTTATTAAAAAATTTCATTTCTCTTTATATGAGCTCAAATTAAATATCAGGAGGGCCTATACCTATAACTAAAGCCTCCCCCCTTCCCCCACACACAAAACCTACTGGGCTTGATTTAGATTGTAAATACTGTTGAATAAGCCGGAAAAAGCAGTCCTATTAATCTATATAAAATAAAAATTCCACCTACTATGTTTTAGTCAAATCAATTTACCAATAGTATCAATTACACTATATTATTTAAAAGAAAAGAAAATATTAAATTTATCTAAAAACTATCTATACAAGATTTTAGCTCAAATAAGTAACTCGATTAAAATATATTTATTTTATACACCACATTTTACTACCTTCTCTGAACTAACCGCGCATTTACACTAAGAGGATAAGGTTAAGTAAGATATCATTTAATGGGGATGTATCTACATTTGCTTGGAGAGAGACTATAATATTTTTCCAAACACACTCACTACCTCCGTCCGGGATTCAAAATCATAACCTCCCTGTCACTGGCAAACCAGACCAAACGAGGTTAACGCCTTAGCCCCTGTGAGTATCATTGTGGATAATTAATTGACCCTATTAAAATTGTTTTCGCGTGTTATTTTTATGCAACACTTTTCTACTCCACGTTCAGGAAATCGGCTATAAAGTTAGTACTGATCTAACAAAAAAAAAAAAGTATTAGGGAGTGAATTTAAACATCCCGCACATCTTGCCTGGATTTGAACCCTACCATTATGGTTCAAGGGGTAGAGCATTGGAACCAGACTAATGCTTCTGGTTATAGTTTATTTTATTGATTCTCTTTGTTATAAAAAAATAAACATCCTAGGAAAAGGTTGTTCCCGTCGTCTTCAATGATATGGTAAAGGCCGTAGACGTGTATTTTTAATGCCTCCACAAAATCATAACGTTTGCAATAAATCGTTCTGGTCTCGCTGGCTATTTCCGAGAAGAAAAATAAAACTGTTATGAAACATTTTTAGTATTTGGAAAGCTACAAAGAGAATGCATTTTTTTCTCTTTATATTATAAACACGACTCCCGTTTCCTATAATTCCATCAACGTATATAATTGAATTGTTTCTAATTATAATAATAATGACAAATTACATGTTCTTCTTAAGTCTACAATTAGAGGATTGATTTGATGTGTTTTTTATCCATCCGAAGCTGAGCATACACTCATCACTTTGGCTGGTTAGTGCCACCTGCACCATCTGGTAGAAATCCCACCCATGCACTGGTGGAGTTGTGGTGGTTACTCGATGCCTTTCACACCGAATTTCTATGAGCTAGTTTGAAAGGGCCTACCAATTGTGTTGGGAACGGTATTTTCACACGCCTTTCAGGGTTCTTTAACGTGCCACTGTTGACATGGGACTGAAGGCTTTACTTTTCCTCCCAAGGAAGTGGTGCTTTTTATCGCTCTAGAAAAATCCGTCGACCTCGGCTGGGTTTGAACTCACAAACTTCGGGTCCTGAGGTGATTACTTTAACCCAGGACCACCGAGGTTGACAAATTAGATCAGATAGAAAATAATGGATTTTAAATGTATCAAACCGTTTGTAAGGATTTTAATAAATATTGATTCCTTGGATATTAGTTTATATACTGTTATAGTTAATGTAAGTTAAAGGTTATTAGTAGGGTTATTAGAAGATACTTAGTGATGTTTCAAATCTACTTTTTCTTGGATACGAATAAAGAATCCGAATTTTCGTTTTTCTTAATAATCTCGGATCTTGAATCGGAATCTTAAAAAAAAAAGCCATTATATGCATAAGAGCAATTTTTTCCAATTTTATTTGATTTTTCTCCTTATATTTTGGATGCACACCTAAAAGCATCAATGTATTTAAAAAAATTAAAAAGTTGTTGGGGGGGGGAGGCAAATAGATCTGAATATTTTCATAAATACTCAAATTCATAATATCGTTAACAATTTGGGTATTAAATGCGCCTATCCTTGTTTATTATTCTTTATTTCCGCACTAGAGTTAGCTAGTAAGTTTCTCTCTTGGACCTCTACGCCAATTCCTTGTCAAATAAATGGTACGGCGCACCGCACAGACTTTCTCTCTCTTTCTATAAACTCGTAAGATTTCTGAACGGAATAA
>CABFWB010002752.1:71723-97566 GCA_902151455.1 Timema bartmani | reverse complement strand
TAATAATAATAATAATAATAATAATAATAATAATAATAATAATAATGTAAGATCCTACTTGAGGAATCACCCTAAGAAATGAGCAGCTTAAATAACAGAACAACTGTCAGAAGTGGAGTTTGTAGCTTATATAGGTAGGCTTACTACCCTTTCCTCACACATTATCTCAACATACCTATTTATTCAAAACATTATTTGCCAACTATGAAAAGTTTGAAAGTAAGGGCAGGGTCCAGGGTGGGGGTGTCGGACCCCTTATAATTTGTTAACAGTCCCCCCCCCCCTAGAAAATCGAGTTGTCTACGCCCTTACACCCAAGACATGCTGGCGATTTATACCTAAATTCAATTAGAACAGAGTACGTAAAAAACACGCTCTCATTTCATGGCTACGAATGTACAGCAATCTATTATAATTAAATCAATAGCTGCATGGGACTCTCTTGCGTACAATTAATATTTTTTTTAACTTCTTATAAATACCTATAAAATCATATTATCAATCAAATATTTTCTAGAACACAAACATCAATATTAATTAAATAACTCAATTGATAAAAAAATTCAAGTAACAAAATATCAGAACCTTTTTGAATCATATACTTGGTTTTCTAATATATATTATCGAGAGTATATATAAATATCAATATACATCAATACATATCGAGAGTATATATAAATATATATATGTAATATATATCTAATATATATGACCGAGAGTATATATAAATATCAAAATCCAAGTAACCAAGTTTCAGAACTTTTTTGAATTATATACTTTGTTTTCTAATATTATAAATATGTAAATATATATGTATTATATATAAATATATATTATATATATAAATATGTATACACAAAAACTTAATTTAAAATAAATCAATATGTTACAAATTAACAAATTACTATCAAATTAATCAATATAACATTATTGCATTATTCAATGTAATAATATTATAACATTTGTAAATTTAATAAATTCACATTGACTTTTTCTTTATTAGCCTCTCTTACAGTAAAATGCTCTCAAATACCTAACAGTCCTGTATTGTATTTATTTCAATGTATTTTCACCGTCCCCTATTAAATAAAATTATTTAATTAAATTTGTAAGATCACCTAGAGCTCTACTCAAGGAGATAATATACCTAAGTTGATACGTTTTATAAATTACATTGCGTGTGTAACATTTATTCTGTATTAAAATGGTAAAATGTTAAGTGTAAAAAAATATATATATAGGTACTATCTATACGTGATTAATTTTTGGCTTATAATGTTTTAATATTAGCTTTAAAATTAAATATTGATTATTGTTGGCCTAGTTTAAAAATGATTCACTAAAGAAATGTATTATTGACTAGATCTATTATGTTGAGTTAAAATTTTGAATTTATGAATTATAAACAAATAAGTAACGTGTGCATCGCATTACTATGCGATTGCTTATAAGCTCTTAGTTTTGTTTTATTGTGAACCAGGCATAATTGATTGCCGGTGACGTCTGCTACGACGTTAGCTACTGCGTATCACAAATACACAGAAGATCGTTGTAAATAGAGTCACGTGGGGGAGGGGTCTTTTCAGCCAATCAGCGTTCAGTTTTAAAAGGGTGTAACCAGTGTCCACGTGAACTGTGCGTGAAAAGAATAGCAATGATGTTTAATTCGATAGCAACTTCTAGACAGAATAGCCAACCTTAATACATTCTCCCTACGGCTTCGTGATAGAAACAAAACACAAGGTCAATTTCAATTTCTTTTTTTGTTCAACTCACCCGTAGCTACTTTGATAAAAAGAAGCATTTTATTTTTAATAAAAACTCAACTTTAAATTGTAATTTTAAATCCACTTAATGTGTTAATCTGTGAATTTTAAGCCAAATGGCAATTTAATTTTATCTAGTAACTAATATTTATAATAATGTTGCATAGGTGGGGTCTATTATGTTACGTCAAATGAGATATCGCAAGAGTTAATCTGGAACAACAAAAATAATTTAATTAAATCTAACTTATTTAGTATGGTTTTTAAATAATATAACTCCACTTTAAAATTTAATGTAATGTTTATTTCTATGGTGCATGACGTTTGGTAAAATATTTATTAGCTTATATGAGTTTAAATTTTTACACAAATAATAATTATTACTAAGCATGGTTTTATTAAGTGTATAAACAAAACAATATAGCGTAGCCTTCATTTATAGTGTAAGCTTTTAGTCTTACTTTGCATTTTTCACCATGATATAGCTTAAAAAGATAGGCTCATAGTGTCAACAATCAAGGTAAGACTGCCACCTTTCAAGGGAAAAAGGTTGTAGATTAATAAACAAACACTGTGTTAAACTAAAGAGCTTAAGGTGTGAACATAATCATATTCCAATTCATAAACGGTATGTAACACGATGGTAAAAAATAAAATAAATACAGGGCCAATAATATAGCAAAAAAATACGGTATAAAAAATTAAAATACACATAACACAAAATTATAGCATTAATGAGATATCAAGGAGTCTGTGGGTGTCTTTCACTAAATTGCTAAAATGTAATTTTTAAATAAACTATAAAATATACATCTTCTCCCTTGCTATTTTATTTTATAATAGTGTATCTAGAAGTTATATTACACATAAAATAATTATCGCAGTTGTTTAAGTCTTTGTTGGTAAATCAGGCATTTTAAAAATGTATTTGCTTATACCTATTGTTATATTACACTGTATTTTGAAATTTAAAGAATAATATATAAAAATGAAGAGCTGTATTCTTCTCTTCTTTGTGAATAAGCGTCCAAACTGAAAGAATAGTAATATAATAACGTTTTAATTTTATTTCTTCAAAAATCATACATTACAGTGTTCATAATATAACTGTTAAAATACAATTTTTTGAAAATTATTCATAAATCTTTAATTTGTTTTATCTTGGAAATATATACATATAATAGTTTTTAAAGTGCAATAAAAAATCCTCGAACTATCCACTGATTTAGGGACAAAGCCCTTTCTGGACGGATTTGTCTCATGCTAGAATCCTACTTCCTGAACGAGCTTCAAAGTCAAGGTGTTCTTAAAATCCTACCATTAAAATTAGTGTAGTTAAAAATTATTCTCATTAATTTTAACATACATGAATGAAATAAGTTTGAATAATTTGATAAAAGTGTTGATCAAATTTTACTCTAGTTTTTGCTTGTGCTATATTTTATGTGACGATTTCATAGATGGAGATTCTATATAAAATAAAATATCTATATATTAACATGTTATTCATTTTAACACATCAAATATACTTTTTTTTATCAATGTTACATTTATTGATGTATATTTTAAAGTTTTAATGAAATCGACACCATATGTAGAGGAAATAATTATTGGGGATCATCAGTGTGAATTTCGACGAAATAGCACAACAACGGATCAGATTTTCACTATTCGGCGAGGGCTATAAATACAATTGGAAATACAACATAGCTCTACATCAATAATCATACATATATTTTAAAAAGGCCTATTATTCCCTTAAAAGAAATAAATTATATGAAAGTTTAGCTATGGTTGGGATATAAAAAAAATTGTCTAGGTAATTGAGGTATGTTTGACAGATACGCGTGGCAGGGCATGGACTGGATATCACTTATTAAACACTTTTGAAATACAAAATGGATTGAAACAAGGAGATGCACTTTCCCCATTACTTTTTATTCTAAATTTAGGTCTTAGAATTTGCTATTATGATCATGCAAGAGAGTGAGTAGGGTTGTCATTAAATGGTACAATGCAGCTATTAGAATACGCAGGTGATTTAGATTGTTTGGGTAATAGTTAGGAAACGGTTGCAAGAAATTCAGAAATTTTACTAATAACTATTAAGAAAATAAGCTGAGAGGTGAATTCTGAAAAATACTAATTAAATGACCACACACACACAGACAGCACATACTGAGGACGTTAATCTAGACATCACTGCGAACATATGATTTGATATGGTAAATGAGTTTAAATATTTAGGAACAGTTTTATATAGTCATAATAATTACGTTATACTAAAGTGGAAATCAGGAAAAGAATACGGTCGGGAAATGCATGCTACTACTTGGTTAATAAGTTACATGCTAGCATCAAGGAATGTAAAACGCAAAATATACGAAATCATAGTTTTACCTGTTGCTATCTAAGGTTGTGAAAAATGGTTTCTTGCATGACAAAAATTAATTTAGGGTGTTCGAAGACAAGGTGCTTTGGAAGATATTTGGTCCGAAATGGGATTAAGATTTTAGGAAGTGGTAGGGGTTACATAATGATGAGTTACATACCGGTACCATGCTCTCATCACAAGACATTGTTAGGATAATCAACTCTCACAAATAACAGTGGCCAGGACATGTCCTGCAAATGTAAAACTCTATAATCGTGTTCAGGTCAAATCCAATGGGATGACCTTGACGCAGATATGGATAGAACTAGCTTAATATAGGGACAAATTGAGAAATGTAATTGTACCTATTGAGTTAGCTTACCAAATCATTAGAAAATACTTCTTTCATGAATTCATTTGTAAACAAGAGAGTTTCCTATGGCTATATAAATACTTTGGCTATATACTATGGCAACCACTAATCTTATTTCTAACAAACTATTTCAGTGAAGAGCTCAATTTCGATTGAAGAGCTATAACTTTCTCAAGCTTTTTTATATTTAAAATATGAGCGTGAACATAAATATTTTCATCGCCTATGATATCCTGTTTGTTTGAAGGACATATAGATCCTTTACGGTAAATCTGACAATATTACCTATAATAATTATTTAAAAAGGTGGAATTATAAATATCTATCTTTTAAACTGCCATTACGTCCGCTTAGGAATAAATGTATCGAAGTGGTTGGCCTCTATGATGTGTACTGGTAGAGAGGTTCGAGTGTATCTTTTCCATTGCCTGCATAAAGTGTGTAATGTGTGTTCATTCAGTTGAGAAGAAACCAGTGATAGTTAAGTGTGTATTGATAGTTTGAAACGATGTAAAGTGTGTGTGTAAAATGTAAAGCGGTGTAGTGTTGAGCAATCCAATAACAACACAACTTTGATATTATTCAAGAAATTATAATAAAAGTGTTTTAATGTCACAGCGGGATACAATTATACATCTCGTGGCCGGCGGGTAAGGCGTAGTTTTCTCTTTAGTAAATATGTGATTTTATATGTACAGAAACTAAATTCAAATTACAATGCAATATTTGTACGGTGGATACTAACACGCTAAACTGCAGTAATGTGTGTCATTATATAGAGAAAAGTGAAACAAGTTTATATATTTTTTTAAGCTAATGGTTTTGTAGAAATAGGGTGTTTTTTATAAGCTAAATTAAAAGTACCATTATGATTTTATAATATATATTGGCTACGTATCCACTAAAATATGTTGTTATATCTATAGGTACGCAGGTATTAATGTCGTTGGTTGCGACTTTAGAAATGGTAATTATTTAATAACGGGGTGAATGGCTTGGAAAGGTCGTCCGTGCAGATCAATGCTGAAACCATAAACGACCAGGTTATTGGGCAGCCCATTGTTTGTAGGAGGACTACTATTTATTTTTTTAAATTTAAGTTTTTACCTAGGCCCTATTCAAATAATTTTTATGTTTCATTCCATATTTTAATTTATACCTACTTTTTTAGAAATCAGTACTACTACAATCAAAACACTTCAAAACAACATGATAATAAAACAATACATACACTTTGGGAGTATTTTGTTTTATTCAACATTAATTAATGTTACTGTTGTCCACATTTAATCAACTAATATTAAAGCTATTGAAAGGGATGGGGAAAAGAGATAACAATCATTTGTTGTGACATGTTGAAGACTAGGAGATCAGGGTTCAAATCCCGGCAATGTCTACTGAAGGTGGTTTTTCCTAAATATTTTTCTCACTAAGGTTCAAATCCCGGCAATATCTACTGAAGGTGGTTTTTACTAAATGTTTTTCTCACTTTCTTTCCATGCAAATGTGAGTACAGTAGATTGCCTCATCCCTGTCGCAGTAGCTTAATTATCACTTAAGTGTATAACCTGAACAGGTAGTAAGTAAAAAAAAAGTCTGATGTTAAATGTATTACTAATTAGGCTGTGAGAGTTAAGAAATAATAAAATAAAACAAGTGATTTTGGAAACATATGTACTAAATTATTAATTACAGTCTTAGTATATGAACAGCTGATTTTTTTTTTTGTATTAATAGTTATTATAAAAGTATCTAATAGAAAAAAAAATTCCTTTTTTTACACAAAACTGTAAACGTTCCTGACCCACTTTTAATTGAAGGTAGTAACTACTAAGCAAATAAGAATTGATGCTGCAAGGTAATGTTTTGATTTATAAAATGATTAATTTATGAGCTAAATTAAATACCTTCGCCATTTTCACGGCATGTTGGCTACCATGTCTTTCCACAATGTACACTGTGACAACCTTCCATAGAAATAACTAAACTCTAAATAATCTATGGCGGTAGTGTAGATAAGTTAACTAGCAAAAGGTTTTTTATAAATTTGTTATAAGTTCATAATGAATTACAAACATTGGATGAAAGTATTATTAGAATTGTTTGATAAACACCTTTTAGGGTAAAGATCATACATAATAAGGTTTCGTTTGAAAAACAATAAAAAAACCAATTTCCGAATAGGTTGACATTCTTTGGCAACTACCATCCAATGTCTGCAATAAAGAACACCTGCTAGCTCTCGGTACCTACATTCTCACCTTAAATGAGCTTTATAGGCCTCCACATTATTGATTTTATTAACATTTAATTTTCTCATATGTGGAAGGTTGGATTAACTTTTAATTCATAACCAGGAGTTTGATTTTTTGTTGCAATATCATCTTTTATTGATACATCACATACTATGCTCATAAGAACATGAACTCTGTTTATGTTTCTCTAGTTGTAGAATTATATATTTTATATGTCATTGGTAATTTTAGAATTTTAGGTCATATTTTCTTGGTTTTCATAATTTAAAAGTAATTATTAATCAATTATAGGAATGTTTTAGGCATTTTTGAGTCTTTTAGAGGCATTCATATTGATTAAGTTTATTTTTCAATACAATCAATATAATATTATAAATTCATAATTATTTCATCACACAGTTGTCTGAATAAGAAGATAATGCAGGCCATAAACTTTGTATCCTATTTACTTGTATTGGTTGTAAAATACACATTCTTGGTGAGACTGCAATTAGGCTGGAGAGGGTAGTTATTACTTCTAAAGCAGATAATTTTATATCAATGCTATAATTAGCAGAATGAAAGAGTTTAGTTTATATCAGAGTCCGACACCTTATCTCAGTCAGCAGCATGTTTGTCCACATAGCTAAGGGTCCCGGGTTCAATTCCCGGCATGGCCGAAAAATTTATCATTGGTGGAATGTGGGTTTACCCTTTCACAGTGATAAATTAACGGCTGGGGACTGGATGTTGTGCCTGTCCTAGTCTTAAGCTAGATTATAAGGCATATGAAGCTACGACAGGCCTAGCAAGCCGGTAGTGGGAAATATATGGTTTGAATAAACTATTTGAACCCTTTTACCCTTTTTTTAAAAAATCTGTTCACCCTAAAATATTCATCCCGTGTATAGCCATGACTTAATGTAAAAAAGTCCAAAAATGTTAAAATGTAAATCTAATCAAATTTTAAAAAAGGATAAAAGGGCTATAAGGAAAAAGGATAAATGGGGTGAAAAGGGCAAAATGCGCCAAATAGGAACAGTAAAAGGGGTAGAATGTGCAAAATGGGTAAATGGGTAATTTAAAAGTTGCAGAAAACTTTTTTTTTTACATTTTGTATACCTTTTTACACCATTTTACCCAAAAACAATACACCTTTCTCTTATTGCATGCTCTACCCTTATTAATGTTTTAATCCCTTTTGCACTTTTTACCATTTTTATTTTGACTTTTTTCTTGGAATTTTTTTACTAAATTTACTTTTTACTCTTTTTTACTCCTTTATTATCTTTATCTTAATCTATTCCTCCCAGGCAAAGCAGGGTACTTTTTACTCCTCATATCTTAAATAATATCCTTAAGGATTCAAGGATTTGAAGAACCCATTTGGCAAAATAAAATCTCCACAAAACTTTATAAATCTGCATGAAAAGGTAGGCTAAATAAGCAATACTTATATACTGTCATACCTGAAACACTTGCTACCATGCTCATAACAGAATGTAACATATTATAACTAAATAAATAAAGAGTTGTAATAGCAAGCCCACTTGCATAGTTAAAGTGTGCCTTGTTTGTTAGTTTGTAATGCAACATATTCTTATAGTCTGTTATTCACACATCACAGGATTGATTATATAAAGAACCAAGCATGGGCCTAAGTTACTTAATAGCCTAGTATACAAGGCCGTAGCCAGCCAATAATTTCAGGGGGGGTTTGGTGGGCCCATCCCCCAATTGACAGAGGCTAGAAAAAATTCTTAATAAAAAACTGTTCTAGAAGCTATCTGAAGTGTTTTTTATGGCAACACTACCCCCAACTATGGAGGCTAGGACAAGTTCTAATTATTAAACAGATCTAGAATCTCTCTTAAGTGCTTTTTTATTGGTACCATAACCCCATAAATGCCGGAGGCTATAGGAAAAATCTCTATATCTAAACAACTCTAGAAGCTCTTTAAAGTGTTCCCCCTAACTGCCGGAGGCTAGGAAAATTCTATATATTTAAACACCTCTAGATTCTCTAAACATTTTTTTATAGTAGCATAGCTGTTGAAGTTAAGGAAAATTTCTAAATATTAAACACCTCTGGAAGCTCTCTGAAGTGCTTTTTATGGTAACACAGCCCCCTAATTTGTACTTGTACCTTTATTTGTACTTGTACCTTAATTTTGATATTGTTTGAACCATAAATAAAGCCATATATATTTTGTTCATAAAATTTGGGGGGAAGGGGGGGTTTGAACCCCGAAACTACGGCCTTGCTAGTATATAAGATTTGTCACACTTGTAACAACCATTTCTGTTGGTCAAACCTGATGGTTATATTTGTAATTTCAAAAGTGGCACATCAAGACAAACCATTGAGGTTCACACATTTGGTAAATTATTTAAAGAAAATTGTAGGCCTATTTGAGATGAATTTTCAAATGTCAATTTCTGGAAATTTCTGGGCAACTGTCGCACCTGTATTTTAATAATGGCTTATTTACTGTGTTTTTTCGACAAAAACACTAATAAACATTAAAAAAAATATGCACAAAACATTCACTCCAATAGATCAATATATAATAAGTTATTTTTTGTATCATAGAACTTAATGGTATAAGGCCTACTCCATTCTCATGCAATGTAAAATACCATCTTTCCATATTAGTTAATACTTCACACTGTCTTGAACATTTTCTCTCTGAGAAATAAGATACAGAATATCAAAATTCACTAAAATCATAACATCTTTTAAACATATAGTTTCCTAATAACACTTCATACTTTAAACTAATCTTCATTCATTTGACATGTTGAAGGTTATATGTAATTAAGATGGTTTAGTTTGTAATTAGTAAAGTTGAATCAAAATATGGTTTTGAATGATATATATTCTGGTGCACCCTAGGACTAGCGTTTGTGTGTATGAAACTTATTGATATGGCAATAAGAGATAGTAGACATAAAGAATTAACAACAATGAATCCAACTAGGATATACTTGTGTGCAGTTCTATTGCTACACTTCTGCAAGGTACTGTGACATCAGCCATACTTGTTCACAACAAATTATTACTGTATCATATTTAACTGTTTTTTTATTAGTTAACCTAACTCTTATTTGAATGATCACTTACCACTGTTTTTTTTTGTGGGTCTGTTGTGCTAATATCCTGTTTACAAGATGTTGTTTGTTGTAGGTGTGTTGTTCAATATCAAAGTTACAGAATGTTTCAGACACTTGCATTGTTTGTTTATGGCTATATTTCACTGACCAGGAGGTGTAATGTGGATTGTAAAAACACTTATATTTATTCTCCTCATGTTATAAACTATTTCATCTCTCTCATTCCCTTATTTCATGGCATTTAAAATCTTTTCATCAAATTTAAACAAACTCCATTTTGGAAAAATTTCACAGACAAAATTTGTCGGAAACTAAAGTGTTCTGTCAAGTTTGCCACACACTTGATAGGAACAGAACACATTGTATATTTTTGACTCATAGAAACCTAACACAACCTTGTCTAACAACAGCCTGTTCAATGTAGAACCATTCACTCAACTCTCTGTACACCCAAACCATAACATACTCCTTCTATTCACTTGATCATACACTTTCTCCATATCAACGAATGCACGATAAACTTTCTTCATTATTGCCATACATTTCTCATTCACTTGCTGCAAAGCAAATATCTGCTCCATGCAACCTCTACCTGGTATGAAACCACATTGTACACCCCAAATCTTGTCCACAGTTTTTTTTTAACATGAGCCCACCCCACTCATACTCCACATTTATTTGATTTGAGTAATTTTTAGGCATTTTTTGAGCCATATTGTTATTCTCTAAATGTATAAATACTCAAACATATATATGTTTTTAAACACATAGTTGCTGGAATAAGGAGACACGAACTTTCGTTTCCCCTTTTCTTGATGTTTGGAAAATGCATTATAATCAAGTTGGAAAGGGTTGCTTTGCTTCCATTTTTAAAGTGTGTATTTGAATATTAAAAAAATATATGAACTGTAAATGAATGCACATGACTAAATCAAAGTCATTTTTAGGTAACTTTATAAGTCATAAAGTTTGACCCCTGCTCTTTATTGTTTTAGCTAATATCTAGCACTACATTTTGGATGTCCCACATAACACCAGGCCTACAGGTACTCCCCATGATTCACATTAAAATGGGAGTGAAAGGAATGACAGAAAAGTTTTGTGTTTTTGCATGGGGTTTTTTAACACCATGGCCTACTACCGGTTATAGTTATTTGCAATAAAACATTTTTTTGGTCAAAATAAATTCAATATTTCTCTAGCAGAAACATAAGTTTAATTTTCTTCACAGTTCTTGAGTATCTATCAAGGGTGTCCTGGAATTAAATGACAACTTTCTTTGTTCATTTAAAAAGTTGTTTATCTAAAATTAATATTCTCATAATAGATATTCAAACACCATTGAAATCATCATGTAAAGAAAATTTAACTCTTTTATGTCTATACGCTGATTTTGGTTGGAAGAACAGTAGAAAAAATCAAAACATATTTCTTTGTGGTCAACATTGATAACATTTTCTTATATTATTTGTGTTATTTGATAGTATTAAAAATATCTATCAAAAGTAACATCTGCAGATGACATGACTTTATATATGAATATATTAACATGTTTTAGTAACTTACTTCTACTGTTCTTCCTACCAAAATCATACTATACAATGTCTATCTAAAACATTGCATCAAACTTTGGCAGGCTAATTCTTGGGTGAAAATAGAATACACCCCTAAAGATAGAGCTAAAAACGACTGTTTGTGAAATATTATGAAAACTGCTTAGGGTATTACAACCAATATTTGTATACTACTTATTGAAACCTTGATCATTAATAAATTAAATGTGCTGTTACCGTTACCCACCCCCATCATGTAAAAAAACGGGGTTGTAACACTTTTTTCTGCAATAAAATATGTCAGAGTAAGTATTACCGATTTTGACTTAAGATTACAAAACATGGAGTAAAAATTATTATTCAAGATGTACCCTAGGTTGCTGATGTGAATTATTCTATTTTTGCCCAAGGAATAGCCTGCCAAAGTTTGATGCAATGTTTTAGATACACGTAGTATATTGGAGCAATATTTTATTTATTTTGGCTAAAAACATGTTTTGCCATAAGAACTGGGAAAACGCTGACCTTTTCCTCAAATAAGCCTACCCTACATTCTCACATTAAATGTTTCTAAGAAAGTGAAAAATTGGTTCAGAGAAATTGCTGCATAAAGCTTAAATTGTGTAATGTGTATTAATATTGACTTAGGTTAAATAGGAGTGTGTTTCAAATTCAGAGAAATAACAATCTAAATTTTTTTAGTTAGATTAATTTTTTGAATCATTTATTCACTAAATACCTACTTACATTGGCATTGTATATTAATTTAATTTGATGAATTAACTTAAGTTGGTTAGTCTGCATCATAATTTTCTCGCTTTAAGAATATAAAATACTGTTTGGGATTCTTCTTGTCTAAAACTGCATAAGGATATATATCACATATTTTCTGCCGCCTGATAGAGGATGCGTGCAATAATTTTTTGACCACTGAGCCCACCCTACCCACAAATGATCGGCTCATGAAACCCTTGTGTAAATACTCAGAGTCGCATTAGAATATATGTAGGGTTAATAATTGCTCCAGTTTCATTGGTTGTGCAAATATGAATAACCCATGTAGTTTTTATGTTTAACTATATTTGATTGTGTTTTTGCAGGGTGGCAGGTACTGTGGGTGCGATTGTAACATGCCCCCTGGAAGTAGTCAAGACCAGACTGCAATCTTCCTCTTGCGGGTTCCACGTGCAAAAAGTTTGTTTGCCCAAAATAGCTACCACCAGTAGCCATGTCACTTGCAAGACAATTCCTCCCCTGCAACGACGGAGGCTAACCACCGTCACAGCTCGGAGTCCCACACAGATCCTTGCCATCTCCCACTCCGCTGTGGGCAGTGGGACCCCCACCATGGGTCTAGTCCAGTGCCTCAGGTAAGCAAGACAACTTCTGCTCGGTAAACAAATCACTTATATGATTATTTTATTGCTAGGATTGGGATTTTTAAATTTTTACGCAAGTAAATGTGCAAATAAAAGCTGAAGTCTAACATCAGACTATTGTTGTCGTTACATAACACCACTTTTAATAATTAAACAGAGCCACTAAGTTCATCTAGATAGAACGACAACTAGTCGTTTACTCTCTGAAAGTATACAACATGTTAGATAAATAAAATACTTTGTAGTTGGTTATACACAATAATGAAAACTAGATTTTTAAAAATCCACATTTATCCTTGTCTTTTAGAAAATTTAAATGAGCTATAATTCATAGGGGTGTGCGAAACTTTAAAATTTCAAATGAAGGTCAAATCTCTTTCACTTCAACACCCACAATAGCCTTCAATTCTTCGAAAGATTTTGAAGGAAGCAGAAAACTTTGATATATATCATGAACAGATTTTAAATGTCTCTTTAAATATGACATATTTCAGCATACAAACTTTTTAGAACAGATTCTAAAGAGAATTTTAACACTTGATTAGTGTTGCATTCATATAACTTAAGCACAAATAAAGCAGGTGAATCACTGCTGTTGTTTTTTCTTTTTAATAATCGGGGACATATAAAAATATAAAGTCTTATTTAGATTAAAGTTTGAGCACAGCTAACATTAGTTTTGCGAGCTCAATAAGAATTGTGATTAGAGCAGAGCATCTGTAATGGGCTCCTCGCAATTGTGGCAACATTGTTTACATGCACCTCTAGAACCAGGAAGCACAGTAAAACATTATTTTTTTGGTGGTTTTGGAAAAAATAGGGAAATTACAAGGAATTTACAAAAATACTATAGATCTTTGTATATAAGTATAAATCAAACTGAAATCTCTCATTCTCTTTATCAATTTGTATCTTTGAAACATTGTGATTCATAACGACTGCTTACTACCTTATTAAGGTAAAGTAATCCTATTCTAAACACTGTTTAAATGACCTTACACAATTCATTTTTAGTAAAAAATAAATTTCATTTCTAGTAAAAAATAAATTTCATTTCTCTAAAATTATTATTTAGGGTCTAGGAAAATGGGAATATCTTCCAAAACTTTAAAAACCCAGAAAATTTTGTTTTAAGAAAGTAGTGACGGAGTGATAAAGTTGACATCCTTTTCTTGTGAGAGGAGTTGGCAAACTTGCCAGCAGTCTTAGTTTTGCAATAAATATTACGTCTGCATGATCAAATGGTTCAAGGCAGGAATGTCAAACTCGTGTGATTGTAGGGATCATACTGAGGTCACATTTAAAAAATAAATCTGTATTGTCTTAGGTAAATATAATTCCAAAAGAAAGAGAATGAATTTGGTTTACCATCCACACTCATAAATCCCAAATATAACATTCAAAAATGTTGTTTTTCCTTTATGTCTATAAAAAGGAAAATATGGCCACATTGCATGATGATTCATCCATCACAAGGTCTGCAGGCTGCACAAAATCATAGATAAGGCGAGCTTGATAGGCCTGGTCTAAGGTGTCACCCTCGCAATATACGAGACTTGCCAATGATGGAGAGATTGGAATTCAAATTCCAGTCAGAGGGTAGTTTTCCCCTAAAGGGTTTTTCATTCTCTTTCCATGCAAATGTGGATACACATCCTCTAAATTCAACCTTATTCATGTCTAGTATAATTATTATAATTAGTTAATATGCATATAATCCTAACAGGAAGTGAGACAGGTTAAAAAAACTACAGGGCATGAGTCCAAAAGTACAGTATTTTGTATGTTTGTGCTCATAATAGATTTCCATACCATTTGTTCATTTTGGTTTGTAAAGTGGAATTACTATGTAATGTAATCTAAAATATCCTTACTTAATGTAGTTTTAAGAGTTTGAGTGTCATATAACAGCCATGTTGTACAGAATAATTAACTACAATGCTATAAGATAAACAAAAATTATTTGGATTTTACCAACCTCGAATAAATTTGTTAAAAAGAGAATTATTTCAGATCCCATATATATTTTCTAGCTCTTTATTATTGGATGTACCGAGAGTTGTTGATGAGTTTCTTTTCATTATTGTTTTGTTCTGTAAGATATTGGCTGTATAAAAGTTGTTGATAATTTAGCCTACTCCTTCACAGTTTTGTTCTGTAAAATATTGCTTTGTAAGATATTGAATGTGCACAAACTGTTAATAAGTTTCACCCCATCACAGTTTTGCTCTGTAAGATATATGCCGGCTGTACGCGAGTTGTTGATAAGTTTTCCTCCATCATTGTATTGTTCTTTAAGATATTGGCTGCTTGCCCAAAGGAGAAGTGTTGGGGACATGCGGGAACGGAAATAGCTGTTGATTGGGTGGTTTACTGGGTCACCGTTGATTTGGCTCACTGCCTCAGCAGTTTGTGACATTGTCGCCTCTCAACTAATGGATGTTTGATTATTGGGGCTGACATCACTATAATGCTAACTCTTCAAGTACATTCAGTATGAATCTTAGATGGAGATTGCAAGTGAGAAGCTTTCAATTTTTATTGGAATATCTCATAAAATTGGTCCAAGGATGTTAGTCATTTTAACCAAGGAGAGACTCAGGATTGGTTGTCAGGAGGGTTGCAGACTAAAGGGGGGTTTGTGGGTTGATCCCCCTGATAGCTGTATGCACATTATAAAAAAATATTTAAAGGTAAATTTAAGTTTTTAGGGTCTTTTACTGCGCTATAATATACACAATAGTTTTATATGATATAGAGAAAGGAGCAAGACAGAGATAGAAAGAGAGAAAAGAGGCAAAGGATAGAGTACGAGAAGATAAGGATATATTAAGATGAAGTAAGAGAGCGAGAGAAGGGTGAGTGAGATAGAGCAAGAGAAGGGTGAGGTAGTTAGAGCAAGAGAGAAAGGTGACTGGCAAAAGACTTAAGAGAATGGTGGTTTATAAACTATTGAGCAAGAGAAGAGTGATTGATAGAAGACTTTGGAAGAGAAGAGTGATTGATAGAAGACTTGGCAAGAGAAGAGTGATTGATAGAAGACTTGGTAAGAGAAGAGTGATTGATAGAAGACTTGGCAAGAGAAGTGTTATTGATAGAAGACTTGGCAGGAGAAGAGTGATTGATAGAAGACTTGGTAAGAGAAGAGTGATTGATAGAAGACTTGGTAAGAGAAGAGTGATTGATAGAAGACTTGGTAAGAGAAGAGTGATTGATAGAAGACTTGGTAAGAGAAGAGTGATTGATAGAAGACTTGGCAAGAGAAGAGTGATTGATAGAAGACTTGGCAGGAGAAGAGTGATTGATAGAAGACTTGGCAAGAGAAGTGTGATTGATAGAAGACTTGGCAAGAGAAGTGTGATTGATAGATGATTGAGCAAGATAAAAGAGTCACTGAGAGGAGTGAACAAAAATGAAAGAAGATTGATAGCTCACACATTTTATAACGCCAACCATAATAAAATGCTTTTGTAAGAAATACATATTTTTTATGAGAACATTTGTTATTTTTAATGCACACTAACATTAAATAGGATATAAGCAGGGTACTGTAAAAATCAAATATAGAAATATTATTGCAGTCGTATATGAGTAAACAATATACATAACTTTAACTCTCTTGAATCTCCCATTAAATGTATACAAATATAACCATTAAAACTTTATGTCCTTTCAGAGTTTTTTAACAATTTATTACAAACACAGTGAATAACATTAATATTAAAAGTTTAGATTTTATCCTGTAATACTTGAAATCTTATTTACTTATTTTAATTTGTATTAATTGGGTGTTAATATGTTTTAAAGTGCATGTGAAAAATACATGGAATACATATGTTAAACTATACTTAAATCCTTTTACAAAGAAGTTTATATAAGTATATATACAAAATACATATAATACATGCTTTACAATATATTTACTTAAATTCTTTTAAGTAGAAGATTCACTAATTTATTTAATAATTTTGAATATAAAAATCTGGCAGCTGTGATTACGATTATTTGAATGGGATTATTCAAATAAAATAAATTTACTAATATGGTGGCTACAGGCAGGAAAAACAGAGAAAATCTGGAAAAACAAGATAACTTTATTCAAAATAATGAAACCCTCAGGGAGTTAAAATATCTGTCTAAAATAAACTTAATTTTGTATCTAGAGGCTAAAACAAAAGGTAGTGGTGTTGTTTCTTACAAGTTAACAAGATTCATCGCATAGATATGACATTCTAACATGAGATAATTGTAGTAAAGTGTTTGTTTTATAAACCATATTAAAGCCCTGTCTAAAGACTCTGTATCCATAAGTTTTGTAGTCTTTAAAAAATTGACATTACAGAAACAGATTGCTCTGCCTACAAAGTCCTGATCCATAAGTCATTAGTCCGCATCACTTCGTAAGAGTTGGGTCAACTTTTTGATTTTCTAAGGACTACACCATACAGATAGACACGGAGAACCAATCGCTGTTTAGTAAATATCTGTGTATCGAAATTAAAGCACCAATGGTAGTGAAAGAATTCTTTGCAATGGACACACAAATAAAATGAACTTATAGTTTTACGTGTATAGCTATTTTAAAAATATGTTTATGAAAAACTAAAAATTCTGGGAAGTGTGGACAGTCGGAAACAGTTTTTTTGTGGGGGGTAAACATTTTGAACATGCTTAGATCTTACTTTATGATTGGTCATATTAGTTACTATAAATCTAAAGTCATTTATACAAAGATCTATGGGTATCATATTAAAAGTACAATTATTTCCTTTGTTTACTTTCAGAATACTGGTACATATATTTATTTTTTGAACTTTCTGATTAGATGCCACTGTCACGTGATTAAGAATACTTGTGATTAAATTGTTAAGGACCGTTATGGAGCTAGGAACTATGGCCTACGAAATATAATGATGAGGCTTACACTACCACAAATAATACCTAAAACATTTAGTTTGTACTGGAAAAAATAGCGTATAAAATGTTGATGTTTAGTAGCTTCTAGCATATTTTGTAAATACATTAACAAAGTAAGTAAGGTAAAAATCATCATTCACTAAGAGAAATTAAAAGAAAGGAAGTCAGTATTTTTTTTATTTTTTTTAATATTGTCAGGGAAGCATAGAAAAGTCGGAGAATTGTATTACAGAAATCTAATCAACTTAATTTTTTATCTTCAAAATAATAACAAATTCAATTTTGTAAATGTTGTTTGCAAAACAATCAATAACATTAACTTATACTGCAATGTCATGATGACGGTGTCTCACACAGCCATATCTTCAGTCTAAGTAGAACTATGTAGTGGCAACAATTGATGAAAGTGATGCTAATATGTTTAGCATCAATTAATTACAGATGCTAAGAGCGACGAGTTTGCAGGTCCCTTGAAAAACACATCACAAACACAAGTATTAGATAAGATTAAAAAATAATTGGTATCTAAACAGTTTTTTGTTGAGTGATTAGTATAAACATAGCCCATACCAACTAAACCTAACCTATTGTTGACATGTTAAGGGCTGGATTAACAGTGTGTCCAGTGACCTAGATAACCAGGAAAATAGGGAAAAGTCAGGGAACTTTGTTGGTCGTGGAAAAATCATGGAATGTAGGGAATTTGATCAAATTTCTGGAATTTTCACAAGTTCACTAAAAAAAATACACAATTCTTATTTACAATAGTCTAAATAACATTGTTCTTCCAGTTAATACATACCACATCTCTTTTAACACAGTTGAACATACTAATCTTAATTCTCAAGGTCAACAGGTGATTTTTGTGTCTTTACACCACACTACCACGCATCTTAAGACAAAGTTGAGGCATTTTTATGTGCCTGCGTGATAATTTGATTACTTTATAGGAAGAAGAAACTCATAAAAAAAGGTGTCTTACAATTTTAAATTGTATCTGTGTAAGGCAATCTTTTAATGTCTTTAAGTATGATCTCACTGAACTCTTACTTAGATTGTACCACCCAACAGCCCACATTACTTCAGGCTGATATCCTTTGACCACGTCATAGAGTGACACAATTTCAAAGTTTGTAAGCCTTGTATGTAAAATTTATTTTTATTACATCAAGCTGCAAATTTAATAAATTAATGTTTGAAATTTATAGTGACTGAAAAAGTTGTAAATTGACTCTGGAAAACCTGGAAAAGTCAGGGAATTTTAACCCTTTTGCACTCAGCATATTTTCAAGATTCCGGTATAAAACAATCAAGTCAATTCCTCCTGAAAGAAAAATAATTTATTTCTGTAAAATCTGATATAAGTTTGGTGTCTGTAGTTTTGTTAGTTTATAAATTACATCAATTTTAGTAAAATTGTGTATAGGCCTGCATTAACTGGAGTCAGCACCTTTGTTTTGGAAAACGCTCTACATGTAGCGAATAAATTAATAATAGATAAATAATAAATCATAAATAAATAATAAATGGGTCTAAGTAACAAATAAATAAATCAGTCACTTTCAGGGTTAAATTCACTATCATTATCTATAGTATCTAAATAATCTAAAATGTCAGTCATCTAATCTAGAACTTGGACCCTCCATTGCCTAGTTATGTAAAAAAAAATTATATTGTGCTAGCATGTAGGCCAATATAACTTAAAATAAAAATTCCTATGAAGGAAACAAGAATAAAACCATAAAGAATATATAAGCTTTTGTAATAAAACCAAATAGCAACTGCAAACACTCAAATAAAAATAGAAATAAAGAAAAACACAGGAGTCAAAAACATATTCACGCCACAATGTAAATAACTGAGAATAACTTAATTCAGTTGTGTGAAAAAAAACTTTTGGTTGACATTACAGTGCTTTCTGTTGAGGAAAATATGAACTAAAGCTTAATATTTATGATAAAGGCTTGTGGTGCCATCTAGTAACATTTATTACACTAACAGATAAGATTTAGCTGGTGCCAATAGATTGGCTGCATGATTGTATTAGCCATTACTTGGCACACCAATGGATCAGCGCGCTGGGCGTTTATGGGTTAAAATACATTTTGGCTGGACACTCTGGACTTAAGTTTGTCTGGGTTATTTTTATATTAACGTGAATATATGATATTTCTTTATATATATATATATATATAAACTTTTGGTCTTCATAATTTAGGGTAACTCTTCAGTCTGAAATTTGATAAGTTTGGCTAAAATATGATCAGAAGTAATTATGAAATAAGTAAATATACATAAACTCAAATACACTATGTTATGCACTAATTTCCAAACACAAACTATAAAAAATTACGTATTCACACTTTTATAATACATTAATATGATGTAAAAATAAACTTAATTAACTGTGGGCACACTGCCTATATGTACATCAGAAAGTACAAATTAAAGCTAAGTTTTCTAACAAACGGTTCCACGCCCTTAAAATATTTATGAAAATTAATTTTTTGCTCTATTCATGAGACTTAACCAAATTATTTGGCTTCCAGGCCAAGTGTAAAAAGTTTTATTAGATTAACCATTTTGATATATTTTACTATGGAAACTAATTGATTTTAGACTTTACATATGACTTTTTTTGTATTAGTTTAGCTAAAAAAACAACAAAAAAAATTGTTTATTTCTACCTGATGAACTTCAATTACGAACGAATACCCTAGCAAAGAAATAATATTTTCATTTTAAACAGTCCGCAAACACATTACAAAAAGAAATTATCTTTCTCGAGTGTAAAGGCATACTTCATACAAAACATTATTATAGCTGAGATTATACAACAAATGGTAAGCTTAATATACATTTCAAGATTTACTTTAATAAATACTAATGGTAAGCTTAATATATATTTCAAGATTTATTTTATCAAATAAAACAATGATTTGTTTTTATACTTATTTTCATAGGCATATTTCTTGAATTTGGGTAAAAAACTGGGGTTTTGCAACATGATTTGGCACACATGCAGGCAGTAGCTATATTTAGGTTTTGCTACTCCCATTTGCATTTATTTACCAATCCACCAACATAGGCCGGAGAAAACTGAAGGCAGGGGGAGAGTGTGATTCACCAACATAGGCTGGATAAAACTGAGCTGTAAGTTGCACCAAGGCAGTGTGAGAGTGTGATTCACATCTGTGGCATCACATCCTCATCAGTCTGCACTCGGCAGTCTCTGTGTGTGAGTGAACGTGTGATTCACATCCATGGTAGTAATTTACATTCCCACCAGTCAGCACTGGGCAGTGTGAGCATGTGATTCACTTCCTCATCAGTCAGAACTGGGCTGTGTTTGTGAGAGTGTGTGATTCACATCCTCATCAGTCAGCACTGGGCTGTGCGTGTGTGTGATTCACATCCTCATCAGTCAGCACTGGGCTGTGTGTGTGTTATTCACATCCTCATCACTAAGCACTGGGCTGTGTGTGTGTTATTCACATCCTCATCACTAAGCACTGGGCTGTATGAATGTATTCTCACTAGTCTGCACTTAGGTAGTGACTGTGTGGTTCACATTCTTATCAACTACACTAAGGCAGTGTGAGTTTATGATTCATGTCCTAGTCACTCTGCACTTAGGCAGTGTGATTGTGTGATTCACATCCTAAGCAGACTACACAAGGGCACTGTCAGTGTGTTATTCAGACACTTGCTAAATGCACATATAATACACACCTACATATTCACTCAGACCACAATTTTCTAGTTGCAAACATCTCTACTAACTTAAGAAAATCAAGATGATGGGAAAAATAATGATATTGGAAATAGAGAACCTCAACATTACACAAAATATAGTCTAGAAACGTTGGTTGAAAAATAGATGTTTTCATTGAAAAGTTAAGTGTTGAGATAGAGTGGTATACGTAATGGCAAAAAGAGTATATTGGAAACACAGGAGGAGAAGGCCGATAAGTTGAAACAGGAACCAAATAAACCATGGATCGCACAAGCATTGGCCCCGATAAGAAGTAAAAAAGTTGAAAGTGGAAGAATATTACCAGTAAACAAGGAAGTCAAAACTGTAGCAGGCTAAACATTGATCTAAGAAGAGATAAAGCTAATAAGTCTAGAGAAGAGTATATAAATGAGAACGGCAATTAAATAATGGAATCACAGAGAATTGGCATGTATTACATGAAGTACATGAAAAAGTAACTGGGATGACAGGATTTGAAACAAATAGAATATTCAACAAGGAAGGTAATGAATGATTGTAAAGATACATGCATTACATAAAATAACTTAATGATAAGGACAGCAGACCAAATTTATGGAACTAGAACTAAACGAAGAAATGGACGAGGATGAAAAGGGATCTAATATACTGAAGAGTTAGGTAGAAAAGACCATAAAGAGAGGAGAACAGAATAAAGATTCATAGGCCTACTTATTTAATAAACACACTATTGTCACACAGTAGAATAGACCCCTAGAAGTGACAATGATTGTACCACTACTGAAAAAAAGAAAGCCAAGAAATGGAGTGACTACAGGACTGTCAATTTGATATCACATGTGGCAAAGATAGTGGTCAGAATACTCGCTTAAGGTCTCTAAAAGAAGATAGAAGATGTATTAGGAGAAGACCAATTTGGTTTTAGCAAGGTAAAAGGAACCAAAGATTTCATTGGATTGTCAAGGATAATATTAGAAAGAATATAGACATTGTGTGCCTTCATCTACTGGACATTTGACTGAGGAAATTGGAAGAATCTGATAAAGATGCTCAATGAAATAGGCATTGACCAGAGAAATAGAAGATTAATGACGAAACTTATACATGAAGCAAAGAGTAAAGGTATGATTGGCTTTAATGAACACCAATCGTAGGGAGTCAGGAAGAAGAGTAAGGCAGAGATGTTGTTTATCACCAATTCTTTTCACCTTGTATGGAAAATTGCTTACAAAGAAAGCTTTGGAATGATTTGGAGATTTCAAATTATGGGAACATATGAAAAGTACAATGAAATTTGCAGATGACTTGGTAGTGCTGACAAAGGAAGAAGAAAAGGAAAAGCTTCAAACTATGACAAATAAACTAGTTGAAACTGAAGTGTGTATGGAATGGAAATTGATACTGTCAAATTGAAGCTAATGAGAATGACTATCATACTGAATATGAAGATGAAGAAACTGGTGAAAATGTTATATATAAATCGTCGCTCTTTATGGAGCTGAAACATGAACCCTCTTGGAAAAGAGAAAATATATTTGGAAAGCTTTGATATGTAGTGCTGAAAGAGAATAGAGAGGATAAATTTGATGGATTGGGTGATTTATGAAAATGTTATAAGAGTAAGTGAAAAGAAAACCATTCTGCATGTGATTATACTAAGGCGAGCTGGATGAGTCACATGAAAAAAAATGACTTATTGAATGATATCCAATAAGATATAGTTTCATAGAATATAAAAGGAAGCTGCTGATAGGACATATTGGAAGAGAATTTGGATAAGGCACTAGACCTTCTTTAAGACAAAACACCTACATACTGAAGGGAAATATTAATTTTTATGACTTAGCCTGGAAATTACAAAAAATAAAAGTCAAGCATTTCATATATTTATATTTATTTACCATCCTCATGTTCAATTTATGCACGCTCTGTGTGTGTGCGTGCACACACATTTTTTCATTTTCAGATCCAAAACTTATGGACAATAGTTTATTCATTTTCCAAAGAAGAAAATCAAAAAATTTTTTTTTCTAAACCAGCCATGCCACTTAAGCACATGACTTAATAGTTTTCCCTTCTTTGTTTGATACAGGCACATTGTGGAACATGAAGGGCCCCGAGCCCTGTTCAAAGGCCTCGGCCCCAACCTTGTGGGTGTAGCACCTTCCCGGGCCATTTACTTCTGTGCATACTCTCAGTCCAAGAGTTTTCTCAATTCTGTGCTCACACCAGACACTGCCATTGTGCATGTGTGCTCGGCATCTTGTGCAGGTCAGTACTACTGCCTGCATTTTCATACTACCGGTACTTGAAAACAAGCATTATAGTAGCGAGATTGGAGAATTTGTAACTGTGCACACATTTCATTCAAACTTAATTTAAAAAAAAAAAATTAAGTTTGGTGTTTTATTCTCATGTTGAATACAGTTTTTTTATGTTATCACATATATTTTAACTTAGAGCAACATTGTTTGAAAATGTAACATTTCGAGAATCTTGCTTATGTTTTAGCGCCACTTTGTAGTCAACTGACGTGTTATGTAAATATATGTCTTTTCTTTCCCACTGGTTGTGGCTCTGACGTAATATCAAAGTTGTTTGTTCCCCAGTGCGCCATTGTACATAGTAAAAATTGTTCATAACTGTAGCAGTTACGTATTTGTATAGTAGGATGCCAATAAGAAACTTTTAGAAAATACAATCACATATTTATGCAGCCAACATTGTTAAAATTTCACTATATTATTAGTGTTCTATCAGGTATTGAAATTGTCTATTAAAAGTGATAGTTGTAGATAGTATAACTTGACATAGGAATAGCTGAAAATGGTTTTAGTAACTTTTATAGTGCTGTCAAAAAAAGATATATCCTAACATAATTGTACTGCCTATACAAAAACGTACAATTTTAAAGTATAAATACAAACTTTATTAGAACTAAAACATTTAAATGGTGATACTTATCACCAAACCTTATATCATGAAAGCACATGATGCAATCTAAACCGATTTCCCCCAACTCTTAAACCTTTGTTCACTGTTCAATATTGTGATGAATTTAAACTACACCAATCAGACAGTTTCTTGCAAAAGTATCTATGGCCAAAATTTGCTCACTTATTTACTTTATGGCATTAGGAATTCGAAAGTTCATTGTCGCACACACAAAAGTATACCACCTATCCCTTTATTTAGCTAGTTCTATCCAGTATACCTCATTACACCTTATCTCTTTCAGGCCCATTCGAATGTTATCCTTCCATCTGCATCTTCCAAATCGTCACTTCCCATGAGTTTACCAGTCAATACCCTGAACAAGGTTCTAGACTCTTCCATTTGCACTGCATGTCTGCCAATCGTAATCTATGAGACATGATCATACTAACAATGTCTTGTGATCAGTACAGTGTATGTATTTCATCATTATGTAACCTCATCTACTCCCCAGTAGCCTCATCCCTTATTGGACTAAATATCTTCCTAAGCACCTTGTTTCATACCCATAGTGAACAACCGGTAAAATTATTGTTTTGGAGTATATTTTGAGTTTTACATTCCTTGAAATTATACGGGATGTCATCGTACTGACTGCTCCTAAGTAATAGCATGCATTATCCGACTGTATTATTTTCCAATCTGTTACTGATAGTTAAAATTGTCCCTATCTATTTATACATGAGATGTCACTATACCTGTTTTTCTCGATTCCGATTCTTAAGTTCCTCCTCGATTTTTCGATTCTCAATTTCTATTCTTGAACATTTCCTATTTCATTATTTTTCCAAGCTTCTGACCTCATATAAAAACATATTTATTCAACTTAATAGCATAGCAAAAAAACTAAAAAAAATTAATAGTAATAAAAAACAATTGATTTTAACAAAGAAAAAGATCAATCTTAACTAGTACTGAAGCATATTATACATAATTTTAAAATAATCAGGATTTACAATAGTAAGCATATATTTTTGCCTACAAATAAAGCATCCCTTAGACAAATAATATGTATAAATAATAAGAAAAGGTATAATAAACAATTAGCTGACCTGGCGGTTTAGGGGTAAGGTGTCAGACTTCCGTACTAGGGGTCCGGGGTTCAATTCTCGGTCCCGGCACAGACTTATCTGATTGCCAAACCCTTCCCTCACCTCTGATAAGACGTGTATAAAGGTCCTTGCAGTATCATATACGTACCATACAAGTATTATATGTTTTTATCTTGCCATGCTTTGCTATGAAGCTGAGTACACAGTAGCACCATGGTAGCAGCATAGTATCATATATGTACGGTTCGTGGTTTTCCATTCCGCTTTAAAAGCAGAAAGACACGTACGCTATGTCATGGCGGTCGTTGCCTACCCCTCGCCCCCCCCCCCCCCCCCCCCCCCCCCCCCCCC
>CABFWB010002752.1:32955-63412 GCA_902151455.1 Timema bartmani | reverse complement strand
CCCCCCCGAGGTTTTTTTGGAAAGATCTCTAACCCTAAAATAGAAAAAATTTATTTTCTCAAAATCTGCTTTAACGATTTTGATTAAATTCTATATCTAAACACTATTTATTATAAACAAGAATGGCAATTCTCATTTTCTCATGAAAATTACTTTGAGGGTTCTTTACATAAGAGGAATTTTCCAATTTTCATCATTTCTTCGCAACTATTTGAGATAGGAAATAACTTATCATTGTAATGTTGTAGTTCTGTTAAAGATAAAAATCTTTTATTTGAAATATATTTCTATAAAACCAATAGTTTTTGAGTTATAAGTAAATATATATATACTTTTTAATTCAGGTCTTTGAAAATGAAATTTTATTCTTATGTTCTTTCTCAATTTTTCTGTGACATTATTCCTAGCTCCTAATGACATAGAGTAAGCAACAGTATATATTATTTCATTTATGATCTTTGGAGAAGTATTTCTACAACAATGTATATAGCTATTATTTTGTTTCACAAATCTTATGAGTTTTTAGTAAATATCTATTTTAAGATAAAAGTGGGAAAAAGTTTGTGCGCTGCACCATACCATACCATTTATTTTCTTTTTCATTTGTTGGGTGCATTCACTACTCTTTTATTTTATCTGTAATGTCGCAGATACTAGCTTTTAGTTTGTTTAATGTTGCATCTTTTCTCAAGCTTACACCTCACTTTTTCACCTGACCATAGCTTGCAAACAAGTGGTTGCCTACTGGATACTCATGGTATATCGTTAGTGGTAGTGATGAGAAAGCATGTTAAAACCAAGAGAATATCCTTAAAATCGTGGCCAGTCCAAGATATAGGTGTGTGTGTGTATTATTATGGGCCTCAATACACTTTCCATAGATTATATTAATTTGAGGGAATGTTCCTTGAAATAAAGCTAAAATATTTAAATGATCTGCGAGCAAAGAGTCATATTCACTGACATACAACAATCTAGGATAAAATAAATGGTTATAAAACCAAAGGCGCAACCAAAACTTAAACAAGACCAGAGAACCACAAGCACTTAGTACAGTTAACAGAACCACTATTTTACTTTCTTGGAGTGGAAAGCTTGTTGCCAAATACATGTAGATTAATTGTTCTCAAAATGTAAAGGTATAAACACATTTATTTAAAAAGCTGTATTTTAATGCTTGTTACAAGTGTTTACTTTAGATAATTTTACTTTTATTAAATTGAGTTAAAATTATATATGGCACAAATGCTGGCGTGCTGTTTTAGAATATCAGGCTCTTGGCTGTGAATAGCTCAGTTCATTGGCCTATATTTGTGTTTCTTGTGGAGGGGGAATGGTTGTCACTAAGGAGACATTGGACAAGGTCTCTAGAACCTCTTCATCTTGGTGAAAGCTAATTTGTTTTTCTCAAACAGCAGACCTTGGAGTTTTCTAGTTAATAGCACTTGGAAGGGTGACCTAGTGGTCTAGGGGTAAGGTGTCAGACTTCTGTGCTGAGGGTCCGGGGTTCAATCCTCGGTCCCGGCACAGACTTATCTGATTGCCAAACCCTTACTTCACCTCTGACAAGATGTGTATTAATCACAACTTGTGAATGTGTGGAATGCCAGGCCTCCACCATGGTTCGGATTCCACGTTAAACTATAGGTCCTCCATTTCATCTCACAATCACCCTACCATTTACACATTAGCGTAAGTGCGTATAACCCAAACGGGTAGTAAGACGCGGTGCCAATAATAATATTAATAATAATAATAATAATAATAAATAACAATAATAATAATAAAAAATAACATCAGCACTTGGAAGAACAAATATTCAAAACATAATAGTTTTGGAAAACTTACAAATTGATTTTCTAAGTACATATAGATCTTTTTGTAAATAACTATGGGTATGTGTAATACCCAGAGAATACACCACTGGCACATTCCCACTATACCTGACAATATACACCGCCTAGCACTGTGGAGCAGCAAAACCATTTGTGTTTTGTCTCTACATCAACTTTATATATTGAATACAGCGTGGAGGCCACTTATCTGGAAAACTGGGAAATATTCTTGAATTCTACTATTTGTTGGGAATTTAAAGGTGTGGACCACTATAAATAGTGTCTAGGGGCATTTAATTTTCATAATTTTCGGTCGAGTCCCAGGACACTCCTTTGACTTGGGGGGCAGTTTTTTTTTAATCCCCTCTACACAAATAACATCCTGCTGCTACTGGGTGTAGCACATTATTTTGTGTACATATTTATATTTAAATATCCTTTTCTCTACTCATGGTTGGGTGCACATGACTTCTGATCCAAATATTTAATTTTAAAATGTGATAAGGATTTCTATTAATTCCATGGTGGTACTCCGAATTATTTTTTTAGGGTAAAGGGAGGAGCTATATTATATAGTGGCTCCTGGCGAAGTCTCCCAACAGGAGAGGGCTAAGATTTATTTGTTTAAAAAAGACCTATCTCAAAGTAATTTAATGTGTTTTAAGACATAATTGAGGTTTTTGATGGTATAAATGGTTTAGGACTTTGATATACTACTTACCTAAGAATTTAGTAGAAACAACTACCTACTACTAATAATACTTGCTCAAGTAATCACATTTTGTGGCATATTCAACATTCCTTTTACAAAACAGTTTCATTCAAAATAATTTGTTCAAAGTCTTACAACTGGATTTAAAAATCAAGAAAGTTTTTTTTTTACTATGAAAACTAGGAATTATGTTGGAATTTGTTTATATAGTTTAAGTGCCCACCCTGGAATAGTAATAATTCTCTAAAATAAACTCCTGTTATTCTACTTTACATTTTTAGGAAATCGGTGAACCGGTTGTCTTTATTTGATAGTAAATAATTTAATAGTACTAGTTAACGAACCTTTAAATTTAACCTATCAAAATTAATATGGGTTTTACTCACTACTACACATCCCTAACATTATGCTGAAGTGAAATGTATCTAGGTGTTCTCTGGGTGTGTCAAGTGTCTCAAGAGAATTAGCTAAAATACTCTTTAAGTTATTTTTCTTCCATCGCAGATACAAATTAAATTTTCTGTTAGACTGCACAAAAACCTCGTGTCTACAAATTTTATTCAATTTCTTGATAAAACACGAGAAAGAAGTTTGCCCTGTGCAGTTGTCACTTGTTTGGTATATGTGCACCTCTTTCTCTTATTATTTATTTTAAGTCAGAAAAATTCTTTTGACTTTATATGAATGACCAAACAACCATTTCAAGAAAAGGATTTTTTTCATTTTGACTTTTTCTTCAATTAGATCACGAAAAATAACATTCCTCGTCAATTTTACATTATATCCTGATAATTTGGCAACAAAATAACATTTTGTAAATATATATTTTCAAATATTTTGTCATTATTTTATTTCTGTTTTGAGAGAGGTTTGGAACCTATTCTGTAGCCTGCCAGGCCTAATACAATATACAATTTAAACTTTTGGCTCAAGGCCCTGTCTCATATTGTGTCTGATAAGTGAAAGAGAATTATGTAGTTGGTAGTATAAATAGTTTCAAGGAGAGTCTTATCATGCTATCGCTCATCAGCAAATGTTGTAGATAAGATGTGCAAAAACAGAAAACATGTCAAATTTGTGGCAGTGCCATCATTTATCTTAACATAAAGCACTGGATTAGGATTGTGTATATTTTATTACCCCTCAATATTTTATTTGTTAAAAATTGAATTCGGAGAGGTTCCTCCAACAGACTTCCCAGGTGTCAGGGTGATCTAATAAATCCCCCACGTTTAGACAGATTGAAGAGCTAAGATTTCAGAATATTGTCAACATTGGGGTGAGGCGACACCTTGGGATGCTACAGGATATGGTGTGTCAGCTCTGCTTTAGGAAGTAGTGTCCTGGGCAGTGAGGCTCAATATTTAAAGGTCACTTGGTCGTGTCTCTGGAGTGATATTGTTATAAAACTTGGGATTCATCACAATGAATTTGAATGCTTGAAAGATGTTACTCATATTAATAAAACGAGTTTGTCTGTAATGAACGTTGTGCAATATCTACCTGAAATTTTAAAATTGGTAGCCCCTGCGCACGAACATGTACACCTCGAAGCTGGAATTTCAAATTTTTCACTAGAATTTTTTTAATTATTAAAAACTGGCTCAGAAGAAATAAAATAAAGACAATTTTTCTGTCTATTTGAAGAAAAGAAAAGGGTTGACCTTGGTAACCAAGCAATTAATTGTGCTGTTACCCCTGGTACTTCTGCTAGTATTTAATATTTAAAAGTCTTAAATGCAGATAATATTATTTTATTCTACTTTGTCAAAGATATACCTCACTCATTTTAAATTTAATACCACATTTTCTGATAACACACCTGACTGATAAGGAAGTATATTAATTTAAAAATAAAATCATGATTTGTAAAGTGATTCGTTCTAACACTTATATGTGTGTTTTTTTAAAATAAAGAACTGGCCTTGATAAATTGAAATAAATTACCCAAACTGTGCGGCTCTTTGACACATGTGTAAAGATGAAAACTGTGGCAAGGTGATGTCAGCTACAAAGCTCCCTCACTAATTTCTTCCTCTCTCACAATTTGGCAAAACTTACTAGACCAATGGAAAGGCCGTGCATTTTAAATGTTGATTGGGCTTTCTATCTAGCCATTTTAAGCCTTGAACAACCAACAACAATATTTGCATTACAAACTAGAGAAAAAGTAAAATATACTAATTGAACCATTTAAGTATAAATTAATCTAAAAGAGGCAGATAAAAGATAACATAAAGTTACAACTCTACTTGTATCTGTATACTTATTGTTTATAATCTTTTATCATTACACCTACTTCACTGCCTTTTAGTTTGGTTGCTGAGGCATTGGTCCAAGGAATGTTGCTTTGATTGTTTTATCTTATTAATAATAAATATATGTATTATAATATTACATGTTTATGATAGGCGTGATTGAAAAACATGAGTTGTAAGAAACACATTAAATCATTATACACACTAAAGTTAGTACAGTTTATTTTACTCTAGGAATAATGTCTGAGATTATAATAATTATATAATACTATATTAAAACTTGTATGCTCTTCATTGTTTATACTTTGTTTTAAATGCTAGCTAAGAAGTTTTAATTTCTTTATTTTAGTAATAAATCTTTATCAGTACATCTCTCTTTAAATTAAATAATAATAATAATACTGCATCTATCATGCAATTAAAATATACGCTCAACCTGGCCCAAGCACTTTGACATGCACAGGGGTCTGGAAGAAGCCTCAAGGGGTCTGAGGGAAGCCTCGAGGGGTTTGATGGAAGCCTCAGGGGGTCTCGGGAAGCCTCAAGGGGTTAGAAGGAAGCCTTGCTGTGTCTGAGGGAAGCCTCGAGGGGTTTGATGGAAGCCTCAGGGGGTCTCGGGAAGCCTCAAGGGGTCTGGAAGAAGCCTCAAGGGGTTAGAAGGAAGCCTTGCTGTGTCAGAAGGAAGCCTCGCGGGGTCTGAAGGAAACCTCTGTATGGTTCAATACTAGTAAACTATATTAATATTATTTATTAAAACTCCACTCGTCAGTACATTCTAAGGATGCCTTATCTCTTCTCTCTCCTGTAAGTCACCTTATTGCTGGTATATTGAGCTATATATTTACTATGGTAAAACAGCAGAACACTTTCTATGTGGGCAAATATGTGACTAAAGAAAAAGGAAATATTTACGTGATTAGATTTTGAGTATCACTGTATTAGAAGCATTCACCAAAGGTGTAAAATTACATTGATATTGATTTATATCTTAAGACGGCTGAAGTAAGCACTGCTCTAAAACCCTGGGGCTCCATAGGACACAATTTAAAAACTGACTCTTTTTGTAAATATGTTACATAGAGTATTGATATTATATAACATCATTGTTGTTATAAAAACATTTCAGCAAGTATTACAACTACACTGATGGTGTACAGACGAGGAAGTTATAATTTTTAGGAAGCGCACCCACATTTGTATGGAGAGTGAATAGCCATTTTAGGGAAATATACCCGGCCAGTATTCAAACCGCGGCCTCATTACCGGCAAACAAGTCTAGATGAAAGCATGATATTTAGCCAACATGTCCACCAATGCAGGGTTTTCTGGACTTAAACTAATTATTTACTGCTGTTCATCGGTGTGGCAACGCATGACCAGAATGCAGGGCTTTACTTTGTTATTCAAGTATTTTTTATTGCTGTGTCTTGGGGTGAAGTGCTCGTTTAAAGAAAGACCCAGTGTTTGTGGGTTCAAACCCAGCCGGCTTCGATGGATTTTTCTTGAGTGATAAAAATCCGTAGCACAACTTCCTTCGGAGGGGAAGTAAAGCTGTCAGCCCTATGTTGACTGTGGCATGTTAAAAGAATCTTGGAAGGTATGTGAACATACCTTTCCTGGTAGTAGGTCCTTTTGTTCTTACATGCTGGTATAATCATTAGATTCATAAAGTGCACTTTAAATACCTCAAATAAATAAATATTGCTGAGAGATCAAACTAGCTGATCAAATAGACTGCAGACTTGTCTAGATTTTAAAACTATAAGTTTGAAGAAGTTTATATGTAGTTGTGCGCCTCACCTAAGCGTCCAAGAGAAGGTGGGGAGAAGGGGCTCTTAAATTAAGTTTCAGAGCTTTTGAGCCTTATCATAAAGGTGGTGGGATGGAAGGAGATGCAAGAAAAGGCTGTTGTTTTTTCAGTTTTTATGGACAAAACTTTTTTTTGGCCAAAATAGATCAAATATTGCTCCAGTACAAACATAGAGTTTAATTTTCTTCACTTGGTGATTTCATCTGTTCCCGAATATCTGTTATAAGCATGGTGGAGTTATCTAAAAAAACTTTATAAATGAAGAGAAAAAGTTGTAATTAAATTCCAGAACACCCTTGACAGATATTCAAGAAATTTTGAGGTCGTGAAGAAAATTAAATTCTCTGTTTGTACTGGAGCAATATTTTATTTATATTGCCCAAAAAAAGTTTTGCCATAAAAACTGCAAAAACACTTACCTTTTCTTGTATCCCCTTCCATTCCACCTTAATGAAACTCCTGAGTAACATCATAAGTTAAGAGTGTGACCTGTTTATACTCCATTTACGGTAGGAGCTACCCTCTGAAAGGTCTTTTTTCCTACCAATATCCTACTATATAACAGATTTCTGGTAGGGAAAAAGGCCTTTCAGAAAACAATTCCTATGCTGAACAGACTTTAGATGGTATTTACACTAAATGATTGGCAATACACAAAATACATTGCCGAGGAAAACCTATGCCATTGTCAAAGTTTTAAAATTCAACAGGGATAACTTATACACACCTATAGACCTGCATAGTTCTGATCTTATTTCTTTCAGGTTCTGTCTAATAATTCTCATGACTAGGGGCAGTTAATATTCTGTTAAATTACTTTATTACATTCTTGTATAGTCCTGGATGGTACTAGACAGAATATTTTGTGAATATATAAACCACGTGATCCATTATTCATACAGTGCATTATTGAATTAATCTCTCATAAAGACTTTGTAAATGTAATTCCCCCCTCTCTAATATATTATAAATTAGAAAATTACAATAGCATAATATTATTTTCTAAAGTTATAGTTAAAAAAAATAGTTTTGTTAATTTAAATGCTTTATTTAATTAAATTGCTGTTTAATGAACTAAAATATATTCTAAACGTCTTATTGGAAAAAGTTCTTTAAAATAAATCATATAATAAGCCCTCGCTAAACTTTCTAGTTAAAAGTTTACTCGTCAAAAGACTATCAACTTTATGTCAAAAGACTATCAACTTTACGTCAAAAGACTATCAACTTTATGTCAAAAGACTATCAACTTTACGTAACTATTTAGCTTTCAGTGTTTCATTTGATTCAAATCTTCACGCCCCGATGAGAACTTGAAACCGACCTCTATCTAAACTCTCTTTGTTCATTGTAGCAAACCACTCAAGTAAGAATCGAGTTATTATTTTTTAACCAAAGAGAACTATTTTATTTCCCAATATACAACTATACACAAATCATGTTTTCTATGGTGATATAAACAAAGAATGATTGTACAAAGGAGCTACCACTTACACAGAAGGAAAAGATGGAAAATTCACTAGTAAATTAAAATTTTTGTTTTAAGCTAGTATTTTTGCTGACTTTGGATCCCTAACCTTTAAAATAAGTGTGTGTTTGTTTGTCAAAATCAATTTCATTTACCATTAGTGGGCTTATCAAATTATATATAAGATAATATAGCTGAAACATAATACATTAAAAGGTTATTATTGATAAAATTAAGTTTTATATATATCATAAATAACTTCAAATACTTTCTCAATATATTTTACTTAGTGTATATTTAATGTGAAAAAACCATTGCCGGCGGCTTATAGTATTCTCATTTAAATTTGTAATGTGTGTAAATGATTCAGTCTACAACACTTCTTTCACACACCAGTTTATTACTAATAAATATTGAGCAAGGTTGGCAACATTGTCTGGTCTGAGTGTGTTGTTTACAAGGCGCATCACTAATGGAAGGCTGGGCCGCCTGAGTTATTTATAAAGTCATTAGTAGTCAAACATGACCATGGGTGTGATCACGTATTCTTGTTGGGAGGGGAACAGATGTATCTTGTTTACCCACCACCCCCCCACGGTTCGATCTTGCAGACAAACTTGGGACACTATATTTTTAATAACCTACCTATACAAGTACAATAATATATCTTTGAAAAATAAATAACTTTTACTAACTGCATTTAAAATAACATGTTATTACTTATGTTTGTAGGTAAATAGTTAATAATAATCTTTACACTAGATAAAAACAATTTATTGATACACTTTCATTAAACCATTTGATGATTTTAAAATTTAGCATGTTTAAAACATGAATATTTAATTATTTTTTCTTCATTCAGTCAAAACTATTAACATAAAAATAACTTTGCATAAACAATCTAATGAAACTTGTATATTTTTCCCTGTGCACTCCATCTACCCAGAAGGTTAGGAGTCCCTCCTTGGTGGAATACACTATGACCCTATCTTATACTCTACATCAGCGGTTCCCAACCTTTTTTTTTGCTTGCGTACCCCTTGTCAGCCCATTTACATAAATTGTGCCCTTAATTTTTAGCAAAATGTTTTAATTACTACAGTAGTAGTTATTTCTGATTTAATTGTTACAACTAATAATTAATGGGCTAGTAATGGGATAAACATTGTGATAATAAACTGAATAAAGAGGGCATATATAAAATTTTAGAAAAACATTGATTACAATGATTTATAGTCTTAAGCTTGAGTGATTCAATAAATAAATTCATTATATCCATTTGGTTGTGATGTGTTCATTTTTATTGACTTTGAGTGCTATGCATGTAATGGTAAAAATACCAATTTTTGAAGTTCGGCATTAAAAAAAACGGCAAAAGCTTACACGTTAGTTAAAACTTTGATTTTTCTATCATTAAATTATCTTCAATTCAAACAAAAAATTAACTCTCTGCGATTAACCAGTAAGAAGTTAGAGCCATTGTTATGCTTCGATGTAAATATTACATGACAGCCATATTGATGTCATATTTCTTAACCCTACCACTGATTTTTACTAAGATTGACATATTTTGATTACATAAGTGGTAGGCTTTCCAAAAATCACAATGGCACTTTTGGCAATCAAGGGTAAATAAAACCCAGCCTATCTCTTGGACTACATTCTTTATTAAGCCTACTATGCACTTAGAAACACTGTTTCTCGATGTTTCCTGTTGCTCACATAGGGAAACAGTTTGTAAACAGTTAAACAAATATTGTTTCCTGTCCACAGTCAGTTGAGTAAAAGATGTGTGCCGGGGATGCTGCAGCTGTGGCTTGTGTTTTGTATGTAGTTATGAACTGTTTAAGAAGAGAGCGGTGTTGGGCTTGTACAGTGCTTCAAAATGGTTCAAACTATCTATATAATCTCGTTACAACTGACGCTCGAAAACGGGAGTGGTTTTAGAAACTTCACTCGCATGTTTCCTACAAATTTTGAACTTCTTTTACAATTAATGGTAGGTCCCAGGTTAGTGAACGACTGGCCTGCTCCACGTTGTTTGCTGTCGACAATGTTGTAAAACACGCAAACTTTGTTCCTGGCATCCCATTTGAAATGCATGACAAGTAACTTTGTTACTTTTTTGGGAAACACGAAAAAATTGTTGCAAACTGTTCTCGAAAACACTAAAAAGCTTGGAAACAAGAGCAACATGTTTGCAAACAATTTTTACAAGTGCTACCAGCTTTATAGAAGAATTTTGATAGGCAGAAACCGTGTTACAGTCAATATTGATAAAATGATAACGTTTTACAATATTATTAATGTTTAATATTTATAAAAAATGACAGCTGCAGATCAAGTTATTTGATTTATATATAACTTACAAAGATAGATAGATATCTTCACTTTTCTAGCAATCAGACAAGGAAGGCCTTTCCTATGAAAATTGGACTTTATACACTGTCTTATATTTTTCTTTATTACAATGTTGAGATATTTACTATTGGCGCCCACAGTCTGAAGAACAAATGGCAGCATGGGCTATGGATGTTTTTAGGAAGGACTATATTCCGTAGTTTCGTAGATTGCTAGGTCATTTTGGAAAGTTCCTTTTTATTATTGAGGTGTTTATTTTGACTATAGCGAGTCTTGTGGATAGTCTTGAATAAATCTTGAATGTGTGTTCTTTCTTTTTAAAAAAATTATAATTTGAGTGCTATTATACACCCCGTTTGCCCTGGAAGGTAGCAGTAAGCTTGACCGATTATACTAAATACGTATCTTTCGCGAGCGAATGGCTTAAATTTAACAGTTCTTTTAGTAGGTGAACGAGTCGAACTAGTTCACCTTTACCGTTCACTGCACTAGTTAAAATTTATCTACAAGTTGAAACGACACAAGAGGATTCTTCTGCTGATCTCGGTCGCAGAAATGACCGGACGATTAATTTTGTTTGCTATTTCCTTGGTTCGGCAAAGTTACCTCTTCTCCACCCGGCTCTCCAAACAAAAAGATCCATTGTCCTTACTGGGACTGTATGGGTGGTCGTTGCGATAGAGGCTACAAAAAACAAATACACTTGCTGCACCCTACACAACTCAAATATTCTAAAAACTATCACTAATCGAACACCTGGTACTGGCAAATGCTTTTATTTTAAATTAGTATTTTGCTTACCTACTTGATGAAGTCATATGTTATATAATTTATTTGGCTATGCATAGCAAAATAAACTTAACGAAACTAAACAATGAACGATTAACGGCAGGCTGGAGTTTGGTCGGTCGCGAACGCTCAACGACAGGCTGGAATTCGGACGTTGCGAACGACGAGCTTCAAGTTATATTTCGGTCAGTCGTTCACGACTGAAATAGTTAAATGAACGGCACATTTTATTGAACTGAATCACTTGGAGCCGTCCCCAAAAGAGAGTTGTTCTGCTCATCATTAGAATACACTAGCAGTGCAGGACAGTCAAGATTTGACCTGGTCATTCAAAATAACAAGCTGAAAACTGAAGGGTACGTCAAAGGAGCCCCTACAAACTTAGACCTAAAAGTCCGAGAAAATCACACTTGGGGAACCGCCGCCATCTTGGAAAATGGTAGGTGAAATGTGGTTTTTCGGCATTTTCGCCGTCACTGTTGCTCTGACAACAAAAACACCTCAGTACTTTTTAGTAGGGCGTTAAATTTTAAACAAAAAAGTGTCTAGCAATGTTTTTGTGGAAGCGACCATTTTCGAGATAAATTTGTTTTTTCGCAGTCAGTTTGCTTCAAAATCAAATTAAAGAACGCTACAATTATTGACTATATTAAATGATGAAGTTACGGGCATTGTTATAATCGTAACCAGAAATACATGAAATGATGAAAGTTACGAGAATTGTTATAATCGTAACCATAGATACAAATTATATTTTGCATTGAGTATCAACTTTTTCAAAAGTATTTTTACCACCATAAAACGTGAACTTCTATAGTACTTAGAACTGAAAATGGGTACAATAATTTCTTGCAATGTCAGTAGTTAAAAGCTCTCGATGGAGTTGATATATAATTCTAATGGCCAATGTGTGTGGTTCTGGGTACCATTATAACATATCCCTCAAGTTTCATCCTTCTATTTAGTTATTTAAAATTGGACAGATCTGAAATTAAATTTTGCAGCTAACTGAAAACAAAAGAAAAAAACACTTTTAGCATTTAACACCACAATATTGTTTTTTTAATGCAATATTAGCTCTTTTCAGAAATAATCAAATATCCGAAGCTATTATTTATGCTTTTTAGTGAGGAATTCTCCGTCTAGATATCATATACTGAAAATTGAAAAATGACACTTGGACACGTGTCCCGGGTTCGATTCCCGTGTCCAGGTGTCATTTTTCAACTTTCAGTATATATCTTTTCAGAAAAGCAACACGTGACACAACCATGTGTTTTTATTCCCTTCATCTTTAGATATGTTGTTGTCCTTCAATATAACAGAAAAATACACGTGTGGTATAAACTGATAAACAAATATAATCTTTTCCTTTAGAACTAAAACCTCATGTTTATATCTTTAAAAATGTGAATGTAAATTCTACCGACCCTAATATGGTTGCATTTATGGGAGTCTTGTTTTATAGTAGGTAAAACTGGTAGCTATGCAGTAACTGAAAACATTGTAGTATCTGACATCTGCAGTCCGATAGCTGTAGATCTGCTACATCTTGCGGCAGCGTGTTGCTGGTGACTGGAGAATCGTCATGAAGAAATTGGCATTCTATATCCTCATATTTTTCCTGCGGGACTGGGGTCTGGTTACAACATCCATGTCCGGTGCAGTATCCACACATAATTGAACAATTAATGCTCAGTAGTTTGCCAAATCACGCAGTTATGGATAGCGATTATTTTGCAACATCCATCCCCAGTCTGTGGGATTCAGTTGCACTCCTTTCCAAAGTTATACTTGATGATATACTCCATAGGAGTGTTGTTGCATTGCTTCATATTTTGGGGGAAGTTATTCTAGTTGAAAGCTGCTCTCAACACGTGCCTTAGATCCATATCGGGCATAAAGTTGGATTTTTTTTAGTCCAGTGTGTCCGAACACTTACCAGGATAAAAAGATGAAATGATAGCTTCTCCAGCTGCATCAATATACGCAGGAGTTGAAGATGAAGCATTGAACACCTTAATAAGTTCTTGAAGTTCTAGGTTGCTCTGCAGTTTCGTAAATGATCTGACCTTGCCTACCTTGAATGGAAAGGACGAGGTGTCACAACCAGTCATGGCATGTAGGAAGAGCAGCAATGCAGCTAAAATCACCCAGAGCCTCTTCCAAAGTCTTGCTGCTGAAAATTTTTTGTTATACATTGTTGAGTCCAGGTATTAACATCAGTACATCTTCTTCCTTTGCTGCGAGAGTTATGAGTATCACAAGTAAATATATGTCGTTTCCAACTATAACTGATGGTTTGGAGGCATTGATTGTAGTAAAAACTATCAAGGAGTCAGCATCGTACAGAGCTTGAAGCACGGAAATACCATTTGAAGACAGGTGTGTTTAAAGGTGATTTATCAACTGGATCTAGATATTGTTGTTAAGAAACTCTCCTTGTGAAGTGAAGGCAACTGAATTTTCATCAAGGACTGCATCAGCTGAAATTTTGGTTGCAGGCCGCTGATAATGTTCAGTATCTTTAGTAGATGGCTGGGGGCTGCTGATGCTTCCAGATGTTTCACAAGTGCTGATTTACTACTACCTTTACGGGGAGAAAATTAATCGACTAGAGAAGGTGGTCTTGAGGCAAGTTCGTTCATAAGAAATATATTCTGCTAACTCTTCATCACTGCGAATAATGCACAGCATTTTGTGAAAAAGCTGCATTGGATTCACATGCATAGTATTATCTCGAATGAGAATTCCCCGAGTAACTGTGGCTAAGAACTTCACACTTTCTTTTCGCTTCAAGTGCATGTTACTAAAAGGATTACTTACCATGGCCTTTATGCAGGCAAGTCCAACGTTAAGTGAGGTGTCACAATTAAGCATGTATGTTGCTGCAAGGCCATGTGAACTCGATACAAGCAACTGTGATGATCACTCTAGTAGTACACATGCAACCATTCAACAATTTTCTGTGTGTTGGAGGTCTTGGCTTTGACGGGATGTACGTAGGTCAACATGTTGTTCTGAAGTGACTGTGGCGACGCTAAGCGCCAGTGAAAGCCTCTATCACATCAACTATGTTTGATGTGCATGAATCCACTCCGCAAGAGTACCAGTGGTCAAGCCTTGGCCATGCGTCAAACCACCACTAGATTTCATGTCTGGCATTAGTGTTTGCTTATTTGTCATGTGCCAGACCAAAATTGATTAGTTCTTCTAATTGTAAAATAGCCTTCTGTAGTAAACTTTTTTTAAAAATTCTGATGGCAGAACATTTTCGAGAGAAAGAATTTGCTAAAGTTACATTTGGGCATATTTCGCATAGTTCAAATTACCAGCAGCATGAATGAAAGGTAGCATGCTCTGGATGCAGAATAAACGAAGTTCTCATTCGCCTGTGCGTTCTGCCCTGACAAATATTTTTAGGATATCAACACGTCTGTAATACTGAACCCACAACTTTGCAGTTCTGTTTTATTGGCGGTATTCTTCAAGTTTTTTCTCTACTAGAGACAATGCATTTCTAACATGTTTACTATTTTCAATAGCATTTACAGTAAGCTCTCCTTGTAACAGCTCTGTGACATTTAATTTTAAATTATTCTTTATGCTTTCAAACTCAGTAATCTGCTCGTATCGGATCATGGAGAGAGCCTGATGTGTGAGGAAGTGTGCTCGGATACCTCCGGCATTGTGGCGCCCACTCATAATGTGCGTGGTACTGGTTTTGGAAATTACAATGGTACAGACATCCTAATGTCCACTGACAGCAATTATCATTCCATAAACGACAAGAGTAGATTAAATCCGCCTAACCTCACAATGGTGTGTGCTAACGGACTGACATCATTAGCAGCAGATACTATCTCTAAAGCTTTAACACAAGAGAGGTTGATCAAATATTTCTTTTTATATAAAATTAAACGTTCTTTCACTAAGGGTGGGTACTTTTGTCGTCAGAGCAATATTAACCGCGAAAATACCAAATAACTGAAATTTAACCGCCATTTTTTAATATGGTATCGGTTTCCCAAAATAGATTTTCTGGGGCTTTTAGAAATGAGTTTAAGGGGGTACCTTCTTAACATATTTCCCAAGTTTCATATTGTTATTATGTTTATCTGTAAACAAACTGTATAATATCTTTATTTATCCTCACAGTAATTTCACAACCAAAAATACCACTTTATCTCAGAAATGGTAGCTCCCACAAAAATTAGTTATATTTTTGTGTAAAATTTAACGCTCTGTCAAAATTTACTAAGGTATTTCTGTCGTCAGAGCAAGATTAACGGCAAAAATGCTAAAAATTTGACCGCCATTTTCCAAGATGGAGGCGGTTCCCCAAGAGTTATTTTCTGAGACTCTTAGATTTGAGTTTGTAACGGCCCCATTGACATGCCCTCCAATTTTCAGCGTGTTATTTTGAATGTCAAGAGTTTTGGCAAATAATCGACTATCTGTCCAGTACTATAGGTCCTATATTTTTATGATCAGTGACATAGTGCAATCTGTCAAGAAAAGCTATGAGTCTGGAAAACAGGGACATTCCATGCAGGTACTTGATAGTTATTTTTATATACATTTCAACTAGGTAAAATTATCAAGGGTGTTTTAGGTAGTGCATAAGTTTATTTATGTATGTTTATAATGTATCGTTTGTAAGACAAACACAAAGCTCTGGCGACTCAAGTCATGTCTGGGGAAGATGTCCATTATTTACGGGTGGTAGATGCTCTCTGAGAGAAGAAGGGCCAGAGTGCGGGTGTGTTTTACTGTCACCCGAGCTCCGTGAACAAGTTAATATATTTATAGATTCAATGAAAATGTGTTCTACTATTAATTAAAATATAATAAGTGTCGGTTGGGTCTATTGGTTAGTAATAAATAGAGTAATCACGTGCCTGTTAAAGATAAAATATAACGATATCAGGGACATACGACACCTTAATTCTAATTTAAATAGAGGTTTGACGCAACAAGTAGACTGAAATGTTTTGATTTTTTCAACTATATTTACTTACAATATTCTGTAATATGTAATTACTGCTCTGAAAAAATTGATTACGCGACCCAATATCACACGTAGCTATTTAAATTGAAACATTTAATCCATTATTAAATGCTCGACGCGGTATAAGCATGTTAACCTTCGCGAGATCTTGGTAGAGAGTGGAGTTGAGCTCCCGCTCGCTAAGAACATCGGAGGAATCTGACCTCGGATGTTCCATCTGCTACGAATGTATTGCACCATTCCCTCCCTTGTTTATCAACCCTTCGCTTCCTTGGAATACTCCGGCCTTTCTGGACAAGAGACGGAGAAAATAACTTTGCAACACATTGCAACTCTAAAGCTAAAAGAATGTTAAAATAGCATTAAATTTTGAATATACATATATAAATATATATTAAATTACCGGTAATTATAAATAAATATTAAAAAATTTAATATAATAATATATCTATTGTGTAATTTAAGGGTTTGATAATATAATTTATTAGAGTATTTCCCCATCAATCTTAAATCATCCTGTTTTAAATAGTTACATGACTTCACACTCGTCACTTTGATGAAAAATGATATTTTATAATTCTTCTTCGACCTAAGCTTCCTGGTAATATGGGAATTCCTTTTAGAAAACCTGAAAAACATCCCGGTTCCATTAACTTCACATCCTGTGGCTTTGCCCTGCAATCTCTGGGCTGATGACTGGACAAATTCTTCCCATGCCCCCTTTTTTCTCTCTTAGTTCACATTCTTTCCACATCCAACCTAGCTGGGTAGTAGTGGTTTCGAGTATTTTGGCCAAGCGCCAGGAACAGGACAAAATGAGAAGTGGGAACCGGTCGTCGCCGCGCTATTTTGTTTAATTCACCTGAGTCCAGCGGGACTAAACATGGCCAATGGCAGCTCGTTCATATAACTCCTGAAGCTGTTATGAAAGGGATTCGAACCCGTGGGCCCCGCTAGCACACCACTGCTCCACTGACAGGGTCATATCAAATAAACACTAACCCCCTATCACTCGGTAGAGAAGTGTTGAGTTTAGTTTGTCATCTACTACTGAGAATATCTTGTTGTCTAGAAAATTCGTTCAATAGAGTCCAAATGCAGATCAATAAGAAGCCGTCCTTAAATTAAGGGTTTTTGAGGAAGGAGGTTTTAATGTTTTCTTAACTATGGTAGAGGTAGGGGATGGGAGGTCAGAATTCATCTTACGTAAGGTTCTTTTTATCAATCTTAAATGTTGAAACAATTTTTTTTTATCAGAAAATAAACATACTAATTATAAAAATTCACTTATTTCATTTACTCGCTGCAATTAAAGTATTCTAAAATTTAATATAACTAATTTTTTCACCAATCCACGTGTCTAAAAATAACTAACCTATTAAAATATAATTTACCAAATCGTAAAAAATTACGTAGGATAGAGGGTAAAGGGGGTATGGAAAATCTTACGATCCCTTACTACGGGAATGCGGGTTGAAAATCACGAGAGAGAAAAAGCCGTACGTAATTTAAAGAAGGTCCTTAAGTTCCCTACGGTTGTTTGAGCGAGGAAATAAGGTTCTAGGGCTATCAAAGTTTTTTTGAATTCTACTTTTTTTTTTAAATTGTGGTTTAAAGTCAGGAATGTGATGTGTGCTCCCAGAAATTAGCTTGAATGATTGCTTGCGGAATATCTAGTGTTGTTAACATTGACCTTGGCCGGATGGGAGCCGGGCGACCTTGACTCTGTCATCTTTATCAACAATCCTGCTGTAAATACGCATTATTTGTTTGTATTCCCTCCTGACCGACTGTATTCCGGGGTTTGAATCCTGGTTTCGTGCAACTAGAGTATCCTCTATTTAAGTAAATGTTGTACCATTTATTTAAAAAATACCCCCTCGTCTAGTAATTCTATTTCAGTGTTCGGCACTTGCTCACTCGGTAAAATGTCGGTAAAATGTCTGCCTATTGATCTATTTGGTTTACTCTACCAAAACCCAGTGAAGTAAAATCCCGATAGTATTTACAAAAATAAAACTGTAGCTCGCACAAATAATTACAATTAACAAGGTTTGGTTGTAATGCTTTAATTCCTCTTCAGTAACACTTGAACAATTTTCATGCTCAAAGGAAACAGCAGTGTTTTCCTTAAGGGTTTTATTTTTATCTCTTTATTCATATTCTTTATTTTCAATAATGCTATTGGCTTTGATTCCATTCAAGGGCAGGACACGTAATCCCCTACAATCGGATTAGCTTTCTTATATCTGGTAAATAAACGTAAACTCTCTGAAATCTGATTGTTAAGTTTTGGCCTAGAATTAAGTTGGTATTAACCCTGGAGTCTTTAACATTGAATTAAAATAGTAAATATTATTTTTAATTGATCTTTTTTTTTCCCGATGTAAAGTGACTACTTTTTCCTCAGCATTTTCAGTCATTTGAAATCATTGCTGGGAGCTAGAGAAGGTAGCTTACCATTTAAAATTTAAATTATACATAATACTCTCTATAATCTTTTTTTATATTTGTATTATTGGACAGTGTCAATAAATTAGGTCTATGGAATGTAGTGGGGCCTGCAGACAACTTTACAGGGTCAGGTGAGGGGGTGAAATACATTTTCCACCCACACACGCGGGCCTGGAAACCTTTTCCGGGCACTGGTATTAATAATACTGGTACTGTAAATATACTAAAAATATATAAATTGCAAATAACAGGGTTTTGCTTCAACCTGAACTCAACTAGTGAACTTATAAAAATAAAAAGTCATTAATTTTTGATAAAATTTCATTTTATTCATAACTCTAAATAACTCGGTATAATAAATATGACCTTAAATTTGAGAATTTGGTGACATTATTTAAAAATCTCATACCTTATCATTACTATACCTTCATTATTAAACGATTCAATAAGCTTATATGCCCTTTTTCTTAAAGAAGGAAGCCCTAAGTAGGCAAATGTATGGAGAAATTATTATTTTAGTGAGGTAAAATAAACATTATTGAAATTATTAAACTTATTACTCTTTACATAAAAACACGAGCTACAAAAGATAGAAACTGAAGGCGTCTACGGACGTTACCAAATTGGATTATAGCTGTTCCTACAAAATCGACTCTGAAGACAAAAATTGTAAAGAAAACTGGAAGATTAAAAAATGTTATTATTTTCTTGTGAGAGAAACCATTTCATGTATTAAATNCCCCCTGTCCGTTACTGTGTGCGCCCATGTTGAAATGTATTTATGTGTTGTATAGTGAAAGTGATCAGATACGACGCATTAACGTGAACTGGCCCAACGTACAGTTAGATCCAAGGTTAGGAAAAAACAAGTCTGAATGATGAAGTGAATTGTTACCAGGTCTAACAGTTGATATTTTAAATGATTGACTTGATTAAAACATTTTTATTTGATTAATATAATTTCGAACATAATTTATTTAACAGATCGGGCACAAAATCATTCCTGGTCCTAAGTATTATTTTGCGGACGAACGGTCGCCTTAAATATACACGCACTCACACACCCCATTAAAAGGGTTAATAAATTCTTTATTTTCGGAGCTATCTTGAAAGAGATTCCTTTAATCCACTTAATTAAAACAAAAAATGTCTTTTGATTGCGGTTTTAACTACAGAAAACAGTCTTAAGATAGCTCCTAAAATATTGCATTTTAATCTTATAACAGGGTGACATTCGTAAACACAGCGAGTGGCTGTCATCCCACCATGGCGCCAGGCGCCTCTCTGTCAAACTTTCTTTTATTTAGTTCAGTTACAAGTGAATGCACGTCTTTTATTTAGTTCAGTTACAAGTGAATGCACGTAGGAAACATTTTAAATGTGAATTCATCCAAGACAGTTCGAGGTTGAAACACTTGAGTGGTCGTACCATCCTTTTTACAAAATATTGTGCTAGTGAGACAATACTATGTTCCTCAGAAATAAACAAAAACTGGATTCATATTTTAGTTTGTTCGTCTTTGAGATAGTTTTTATGCCAACATTTTTTTGACCATATCTTAATAAATAAAATATTGCTCTCGTAGATATATTTAGTTTAATTCCCTACCCATATTGATATCGATAGTTTTATATCGCCTCGTGAATCGGCCTCTTTAAGGGATGAAGGTGAATTGAGAGGAAATGTACCTTTATTTGCGTGGGTGGGGAAGAAGGGGGAAATTGTATAGGAGACAACTCCCCCAGTCAGAATTTGAATCCTGGCCGCATCGCAAGAAAGAGATGAGAGCAGCAGATAGCAGAAAGTTTGCAAGTGAGAGGAGAAGAATGGTGGAAGGATAGAGGAAGATTGAGTTTATTTTACTAAATTTACCAGGCCGCAGGCTGGAAACAGTTGATGATGATTGTCCCCCACTCTCCTTCCACGCAAATGAGGGCACACATGAAAATTTTCCGCAGTGGTGGCTTGCGGTGGAGGGGTTAAATTGTGGAGGTGGCACCTAAAACCTCTTGTACTTCAAAATATAGTGTGTTAAGAGACGAGTGGGTTATAAGAAGGGGGGAGGGAGACAAATGTCGCGACAACGTTAATTTTAATTGACTTATTGATGATAAAAAATTGAAGTATGATTTATGAACATAACGGGTCTTCAAAGGCCTTCATTAGTTTCTTTACTACTTTTGTTTTTAGCACCGCGTCCTACTACCCGTTCGGGTTATACGCCTATGTACAAATTACGCTGATGAATCAGGGATAAGGAAGGTTGAGTTTACATGAGTTACACACGCATTTGTGTGGCGAGTGAGTGGAAAACCATTTAGGAAAAACCTCGCTCAGTGCACCCGAATCGAACCCCGATCTCCCTGTAAACGGCACTCTAGTCTATTGTGATAGTAGTGCGTTAGACCGTGCGGCCACCGAAGCAGGTGTTTTTACTACTACTACTACTACTACTACTACTACTACTACTACTACCACTAATTATTATTACTACCGTTACTATTATCCTTTTAATCAGTTGAAATTAATTAACAGAAATAATAATTGAATATGTTCCGTACATCTCTAAATGAGGGTAAATTACCCCTAAAATGTTTATTTCCTCATCCCTACCCCATTAGAGTAATTATAATATAAGCCTTAATCTGAAGAGGCAGTTAGACGCGGTAAGATATAATATATCACTTTACTTTTTAAACATAACGCTATAACCTCAACAATCATTGCCAAACCACTGCTCTAGTGTATGATGAATAAGTGTATTATGTGATTTTTTAGTTTTAAAATACAGATCGAATGTATTAAACATCGAATTGAGTAACATAGAAGGTTCAGAATCAATATATTTGGGTCAATAAATTGTTAGCCTATTTTTCCTAATAATCTTGAGTTGTTGACTAAAATAAACACATTTTTTTTAATGAATATTCCCTATTTACTTTAAGAGAGGTGGTGTTACCTAGGAAAAAGTGACCATGTATCCATTCGCCAAAACTTTACAACATAAAGTGTTCTTTCCCCCCTTTGAACAGTTTTTATATTTAATGAAACACGAACTTGAAAATAACCGTTTGGATGTTGCATTTTTGTGGAAACGTCATCTCTGATTCACTAACAAAAAAAAAATTCAAACGAAAGCTTCTACAATGTTGCGTTGTCTTCACAAATTATTGATATGGCAAACCAGCCGAATCAAGGGCGGTTGATGACGTCATACAAACTCTCCGTTTGTGTTCACGCGCTGTTTACAAACAAAAAAGTTTTATTTTCAAAATAATATTTTGCATGGCACTTTTTACCAAGCTATAAAAAACATTTAAAATTATTTTGGTGGCCAGTTATAACAAGATACAAGTATGAATCTGATACTTTTTAATTTATTATTTACTTCATGTGCTGCAATACAATCTTGTTGCCGCATCCGCATAACAAACAAAACAAAACATAATTTGTATTAATATATTTTGTTCTTTCAACGAGTTACGAAGAAGCCAATCATAGAGTAATCCTTAGGGAAGTATTATAATCGTTTAACCCGCCTCGGTGGCGTAGTTGGCTAACGCACCAGTCGTGTTGAGCCAGACCACCGAGGACGGGGAGATCGAGGTTCGAATCTCGGTCGGGTGAACTGAGGTTGGTTTTTCCTAAATTGTTTTCCACTCTCCCTCCACGCAAATGCGGGTTCACTTCCTCTAAATTCAACCTTCCCAATTCCTAATCCATTAGTGTAATTAGTACTTAAGCGTATAACCCGAACGGATAGTAAGACGCGGTGCTAAAATTAAATTAAATTCAATTATAATCGTTTGATAACACTTTTTATTGATGATATAGTATTACTAAACCAATATTAGTTATTTCCTAATAGGTTGGCATTAGTCACTTTCAGCCTTTATTTGAAATAAGGAACCTTCCGCTAGTTGTTACCACCTTTCATAGGTTTTCACATACCTAATGTTCTCTATTCTGGCATTTTTTATACTTTAGTTCCCCCAATCATAAAATGTCACTAAGCCATCCATATCTACGGCCTTTGGATCACCGTACTATATCTGCGCACGCCCGTGGTTGTGGGTAGATCCGACAACACTGTAAACAAGAGTCATATTTCCACTTCCATACCTCAACATTCAACTACGCAATAAACGTCCCGGTGTACAAGTTCGCCATCCGGCCGCTACTACGCAGGTCACAAACTAGCGTTTCAAGGTCACCACGCCCACGAAAACATGTGTTGGCTATAAATAGACATATGAGTCAACTGACCCCGCAATGACCGCGTTTAACAAATCATTCGGTCATTGTGACAACTCGCTACATATTGAATGGCCGACGTAGTTCTTTCTGTATGACAGGGAGAGTTATTTGAATGTTATATGAAGCTTTTCCAGTTAGCACTGCGGCTTACTACTGGTTCAGGCTATACGCATATCTACTAATTGCGCTAACAATTTAAGGGTGAGTAAGGTTGAATTTAGAGGGAGTGTACCCACATTTGCATGAAGGGAGAGTGGAAAACAATCTAAGGGAAACCTCTCTTAGTACATTCGATCAGGATTCGAACCATCTTCCTGTCATATGCAATCTAGTCTATTGCGAGAGTGACGCTTTAGACTATGCGGCCACCGAAGGTTTGGGGCTATTTAAGGCCATTCGACAAGAAAGCCTCTCCGAGAATAAGTAATATATTGGGAGGCTATGATGTTTTGGTAGTGATTACAATATAAGGGGGCAAGTGGCTGTGTCCAGACAACACTGACTTGCTGGTCTAGAGCTTATTGTTGGGGCTCTAGCTCGTCAAAATACGTACATAGGCTTTCATATTTTAAGATAATCTACATAATTATGAAGCTTGTCGAAAAGTATTTATTGTATTGAAAACTAGATTAATAAACTATGTGTTTGGACAAAAATATATTTGAATAACTAAGCACTTTAATTAGAATAGTTCTAAGTTGCAAGTGGTTAAAGGTGTTTTATTTGTGGTTGAAACATTTTCTAGGCCAACTTTTTATCTTTATTACAATATTTAACGCCCACACTCGTGGATAAAGGCATCAGTCTCCCTTATTTGGTTTACTGTCGACGAAAATTACATTCTGGCTGAATGTGTAGAGGTGACGTTTCCATTTTTGACTAATTATATGAACCACTGGTAATTAGTCCTTAGGTTATCAAACCATATTTTGTTCCGAGACACAAGTAGCCTGCAAATTTGAAATTTAATTTGTAATTATTTGTGGAAGCCGTGATTCAAATAAAAACTCAATGTGGTGTAATTGAATGTATGATTTAGTTCCCAACACCTGTGGAGTTGTAGATTATAAGATACAGCAGAGGTGTCCAAACCGGCCGACCGCGGCTAGATTTGAATATTTTCCGGGAAATTTTGAATCGGAAAATCTTCCGCAGTGGCGGCTTGCGGTGGAGGGGTTAAATTGTAGAGGTGACACCTAGATCCTATTATACTTCGAAATATAGTGTGTTAAGAGAAGAGTGGGCTATAAGAAGGGGGCACGGGGTTTGAGAAGGGGTAGTTAGGGAGCACGGAGGATAGGTAGGAGATAAAATGTCGAACCAACCTTAAAATTATTTTAATTAACTTGATGATAAAAAAATTGAAAATGATTTGTAAACATAACTGGTCAGCAAAGGCTCGCTCGCATTCATTTGTTTATTTACCAAACCTATCTTCCTGCCTGAAATATTAAATTTTTCCGAGTCTAATATTTGTCACCACTACAAAGGAAACATTCAAGAAACGCCCGCCCTCAACCACACATCACCTGGCCACACTTATGTCAGGATCACGATCAACTTAAACTTAACGTAAAGAACCTCCTTGTGTGTTTAAATGGAAGCGATCTCGATGCACTTAACTTAACTTTGACTTGCAGTTAACTTAACGTAAGAGATGTCCTGGGAGGTCTTTTACTTCAAGTGAACGTTACTTGAAGGGTATCACGTGATCTAGCCAGCCAATCATTATGCGAGTGACGTCATCAGGGATATTTAGTAACTCATTTGTTGGTATTATGACCAATGTTTACTCTTTAGCGTAAGTTCTAGTGATCAGACATTGAAACAAAATAATTACACTAAAATAGGAGAGCTAAATTTATCCAAAAAATTTGTAATAGATATTTATTATATCGATTGAAAACTATAAACATTCACAGATCATCACTGTAAAACTAGTACAAATCACAGATCATACTCGAGAATGAAGATGTTTGGCTCGAGTTGTTACGTTAAGTTACGTGAATCGTGATCACACATACGTTAAGTTAACGTTACGTTAAGTTACGTTAAGTTAACGCTAAGTTGATCGTGATCCCGACATTAGGTAAACTTTGACTGGCTGGGTGGGATCAAGGTCCTACAAGTCTTACGTTAACAATCATCTTTTAAATAAATATTTAATTTATACATATATATATACACACACAGAAACTTTCTTTAGCACTGCGTCTTACTACCCGTTTGGGTTATACGCTTAAGTACTAATTACGTTAATGGACTAGGAATGGGGAATTTTAAATTTAGATTAAGTGAACCCGCATTTGCGTGTAAGAAGAGTGGAAAACCATTTAGGAAACACCCCCTTCCCCCAAGTTCACCCTACCGAGATTCGAACCTCAATATCCCCCTTCCTCGGCAGTCTAGCTCAACACGAAACAAGCGCATTAGCTCACTACGCCACCGAGGCGGGTCAGAAACTAATTGACCGCCTCTGTGGTCTAGTGGTCAGAGATCCTGGCTACAGATACAGAGGTTCCCGGTTCTACCCCCGGCTCTTCCAGATTTATTTGTGAAACACTGGGATCTGGAACTCAACCTCGTGAGGAGAAATGAGGAGCTACTTGATTAAAGAAGTAGCGGCTCCGGTCTAGAAAACTGAGATTACTGGCAGGAGGTTTCGTTGTGCTGACCACATGACACCCTCTATCCGCAAATGTTGGCACTATATTCGCTAACGTACGTTAACATACATGCTTAAGAAGTGTTGTTTTGATGAGAATCTTTTTGTGGAATCTTAAATGTTGACACACGTTATCTTTGTCACTATAATTACTTTTACAGCACCAAGACTACCACTATTTTTTAAATAAAAAATTATCTCGGTTTTACGGGTTTTTCAAAAGCAATACCAATTTTCCCAGACAGTTAAAGTGAGTAGCCTAGAGGAATGAAGTCATGTCACTGGTGTTTAGAACATGATGATTTGACACTGAGGGGGAAATTCGATAATTTTGTGGAGTTAAACTTATCCAATGTTATTGGGTAAATAAATACGGAGGATAATTCGTTTGCTAGAATCTGCGTGACTCAATTTTTCAGTTCACTTTATATTCCATGCTCAGGTCAACTTGTTAATTATTGCAGAAAAATGTCACAAATACTATCTTATTTTCTTGTTTTTTTTTCTGTAACTTCTTATGTAGTCTCGGTATTCCACACTCTGAACATGGTACACAACAACTAGAAGCAGGAAAAACGAAGGGAATACAATGATATAATAGAGTAGGCTCTGCTGGAGCTCGAATCCTGGCCTTGACACCAAGAGTATCTTTTTTTCCCCCATATTGTGTTCATGCGATCCTTCTGCAGGCAATTGGTAATTAATTTTCTTAATTTCACCCGCGTGCATCTTCTGTTCTCTTGTGTCTGACCGTTGAGGTCTATTATAACCTTCAAATTGACGATGCAAACAGAACAAAGGTGATGAACTGGTATGGTGTATATGTGGTTATGTGTGTAGGATGTATAATGTTGCTACAGTAGCCGCATGGCTTCTTTGGTGCTGACTGACAGCTCACAGCTGACAGCTGACGGCTTTGAAAAGCTCCCGGACCAAATTATGTATCCCTACGCCGAACCATATGATCTGCAAAATACATGTTTAGCAGCTGTCACTTCTGACAGTCAACATTTAGGTATATATATCTAAATGTTGACTGTCAGCTGTCAGCTGTGAACTGTCAGTCAGCACCAAAGAAGCCATGCGGCTACTGTAGAACCATGAGGTCAACGTAGATGTTATTACGTGCCTGGAGGAACGGACACTAATCAAAAATAGAGCTGATAATAAAGCCGCACCATGTGGCAAAGTGGCGTGACTTGGCTGCGCGCCATACTAGGATCTACTCGGACCCAACAATTTACAGATCTACATTTAAAGCGGATGTATATATACTGCTATCAAAGAACGTTTTGCTATAATATATTCCTCAGTAAACAACTCATACTTTTTTTGCAGTAAAAGTAACGGTATGTCAAAATAATTAGGTTGAAAACTTTACCAACTGTTCTTCAAATTGACGTCTAAATTAGTGTTTGTTTTTTTAGCGAGGCTGCGTCGACTCTCTTGTCAGGAGTACGGTGTCAACTCAAAATTCGCCGCCGTCGCGTTCAGTCTTGTGTTGAGTTTTAGAAAGAAAAGGGGAGGGGGAGGATTCTCAATAAACATAGTCACAGTTTTCAATTTAAATAAGTTCGTGTGGTCAATCTGTTTTTTTTTTTTCACATCATGGTAGGTTTGGGAAAATGATTTGGTGGGTTTGGAACAGGTTTAGGAGCCATGCCAAAATTAATAGTTCGTGAACGTTAGCTGAATTGCTATATATAGCGTGCCTAGTTGTTAAATGTTTGATTGCTATTTTAGAGTTGAATTCCAAGTTACATCTCATGATAAATATTCAGGTATACCCTCCGAATTTTCGTGCACGGCTGCGTGTCATTTAAATTATTCACTTAGATTTCCTAATTAGAGTTGCAGTGAAAAATGTGTTAACGCACACAAAATGTGAATACATAGGTCGGATATCCTGTTTGACCATCGCAGGTCCAGTGGCGTGAACAGCTTATCAAATGTGTACGCACATATCCTGTGGCCCCGGGACTGTTTTATCTGGAATGTCGTCAGCCCGAGGTTTCCTCTTCTTAGTCATATGTTTGGTGTTTGGGTGGAGCAGTACACAGGGGTAACCTGTCGACACTGTTTGTAGGCACTGCAGGGAACTGAATGATACTGAATACTGGAGAGAACTGAATGATACTGAATATTGGAGGGAACTGAATGATACTGAATACTGGAGGGAACTGAATGATTACTGAATACTGGAGGGAACTGAATGATACTGAATACTGGAGGGATCTGAATGATACTGAATACTGGAGGGAACTGAATGAGACTGGATATTGGAGGGAACTGAAATGATAATGAATATTGAGATATGCCCTTAAGGCACTATTTTTACACCCTTTAGAGGATTCTCACGTCGAATCCTGTGTAAGGACTTAGATGAGTTGTGAGCTGCTAATATATCAAACATTGGAATTAGTTGACCATTAAATACATCATTTGGCAACCATGCTTTATGCGCGACCAATCATCGCCAAGAGATTTCCTCGAAAATTTAGTCCTCGCGTGTTGCAAAAACAAATTAGATGCGTGTGTTTCGGAGCTCACTATAAGTTTCCACTAGTAATCATGACCAGTTTTGAAGAGTGATATTTTTAATGTTAGCTCAACTAACCACACGCACTTTCGAGAGTCTGCTTGAGAATTCCTTACTATCAAGTTTATTGTTGGTGGTTGTTTCATCAACTGATAGCATGTTGGACTGACCTTGACCCCAAGTTGTCTCCTCAACCTTTATAAAGTTGCAGCTCTCTCTTGAAACTATGGGAAAGCAGATTCTCAGAAAATAGTCCATATTTTACCTTTTTGGGAAATAAGAACTAAATCCAACAACCATAAGAAGGGCCTTTTAAGAAATACTCTTGCTTTGCAGACAAAATGGATAACATTCCTCTATTTTATTAATGCTATTTTTTAGGTATTGACGTGGGTGACAGCATAGGACAACTTACAGTAGCCCCATGGCTTCTTTGGTGCTGACTGACAGCTCTGAAAAGTTACTAGACCAAATTATGTATCTCTACGCCGAACCATATGATTTGCAAAAACATGTGTTTAGTAACTGTCACTTCTGACAGTCAAAATTTAGATATATACCTAAATGTTGACTGTCAAAAGTCAGCTGTGAGCTGTCAGTCAGCACCAAAGAAGCCATGGGGCTACTGTAGTTTAACTTAACCGATTTCCATTTATTTTCGTCTCCTGCTTCTGTGGGTATGTGGACTAAACGTCAAGACCATCTGGTGACAGGGTTGCAGAATATGTCCGAACGCGTGAACAAGGTTCGGGGGAAATTAAAGCATTCCTGGGGAAATTTGGGGCAGGGAAAAGTCGAACAATTTTGTTGACGTTTTTAGTAAATTCTGGTTCTGATATGTTGTTTCATTTGTATGAAAAACTGAGGCCGATGAAACTCGACACCCGACACTATCAAAATGTGTCGTAGTGAGGCAGTGTCGGTGTAAGCACAAAGAGTTGCGGTGTCTAGGGGCTAAGATAATGTGTCAGAGTTCTAGATAAGAAGTCAGAGGTTGAGATAAGGGGCAAAGGAAAGATCTAATAATTCAACCTGGCTAATGGCGTGATTGAGTGATGAGTTATCAGTCACTTACCTACCCTACCGCGGATATTTGGTAGCTACAGTAGCCCCATGGCTTCTTTGGTGCTGACTGACAGCTGACGGCTTTGAAAAGCTACCAGACCAAATTATGTATCCCTACACCGAACCATATGATCTGCAAAAAACATGTGTTTAGCAGCTGTCACTTCTGACAGTCAACATTTAGGTATATACATAAATTTTGACTGTCAGAAGTCAGTTGTGAACTGTCAGTCAGCACCAAAGAAGCCATGGGGCTACTGTATGGCGGGCAGGCAAGGTAGGGAAGGATTAGCGATGTTTTGTTTTAGTTTGAATTCAGTCACCTGTTATATCTCGGCTTAGTTGGCGATGTGTTTATTTAAACTCGTGACATGCTTTTAATAATTATTTAGCCATAAAAATTTTTTTAGTGGACCTATTAAGGTTTGTACATTGTACAATAGATACATGTTTATAAAAAATGTAGATGGTTTAGTTAAACAAATGTTTACTATGTCGACTTTTAAGAGCAAACAAGACGTCAATTGATTAATTATTATGAATGGCGTGGCAGACGTAATAAACTCGGACATCCCCAAGAAAAACCTAGAAGTAAGGATCAAGGGAGTATTGCAAGTTTTCTAAAACGTAAATTATGTGATCAGGACAAACTCATAGTCGTAAATAGCGTTAGTACCCCTAGTGTGGTTGATAGTGACAGACTTTGCAGTAGTGGCGAGTCTACGAAAAAACTAAAGGTCTATGAAAATCAACAATTAAACCAAGGCCTCCCGGAATTACGCTCCTGGCCGCCGCCCCCTAAGAGACAATGACAAGGTGGGCGAACGAGCGAGCGACTAAAGTATAAAATATAAAACATTGGTTGTAATGAGAGGTGGCCGGCCAGACTAGAGCGCGTGAGCGAGCGACTGAGCGCGCGTGCTTGAAAGATAGAACTGGTTCTATTTTTCAATCGCGCTCACTCGACCCGGTTCAGTCTAGTTTACAGGCGCTAGGCGATATTATTGTATGTTGGTTCATCGAATGCTAGGAAAACTTCTCATTTTGACATTTTTATTACTATCGATAGGTTTAGCACACTTGCTACTAGCGGCCTAATTTAGTTGGTAGCATCATAAACCATATATATGTAACTGATATGTTAAAATACTTCAATATTATCAAAGTAGACCTTTACAAATAAGAATCACCATTAGCGTGGAGAGAGGATGAGAAAACCACAACAATAAATC
>CABFWB010002752.1:17667-32176 GCA_902151455.1 Timema bartmani | reverse complement strand
CAATATACCTGGACGAGATTCGAAGCTCCGGACTGGCAAACTAAGTAAAAGCAAGACCTCCCTCGACGCGACCGCAGTCGTTCAGATGTTTAGTCGCGGTCGCGAGATAGAGCGTTTCCCCTGAAGCGACTAGCGATCGCCAATCGGAACTCATTTTCTCTGGATTACAGATAGTTTTTCACTTTTCAGGATTTTTCCAATGATTATTTTCTTAATTTTTTATGTTTTCTTCGTTATTTGTGACCTCGTGTTAGCCTGAACTATCACACTAAGTCAAAGTTGGGCCTGGTACAATGGGTAGGATACATCGAAAATTGAGGGTGCTTTCCCGACCGTTCAATCAAATTTTCATTTTCTTCTGGGGAGAAATCTTTTACCATCTTCAAACTTAAGATGGGGTGCTAGTGAGCGCCAGTTTATTGCATTAATTTTGCAGTTTTTATAGCATAAACATTTTTTGGCAAAAATAGATTGAATATTTCTTCTATAGAAACCTAGAGTTTAGCTTTCTGCACATGCTAATCTCAAGAGTTCTTGAATATCGCTCATGAGCATAGCGGCATTTGGTGACAAACTTTTTAAATGCAGAGAAAAATTTGTCACTAAATTCCAGGACACCCTTGACCGATATTAAAAAACTGTTGAGATTAGCATGTGCGGAAAACTAAACTCTATGTTTCTATAGAAGAAATATTTGATTTATTTTGGCCAAATATATGTTTATGCTATAAAAACTTCGAAAATACTGCCCTAAACCCACACTCACTAGCACCCAATCTTAAGCACACTCAAACACGAAACAAGATAAAAAACTTATTTGACTAATATCACCGAAGCCATCCTTCAAACCACCCCAAGTGTTTCCTCGGTGGTTTATGAAAGTGTAAAACGCTATTTCGTTGTCATACTAGTTTCATGTAACATAAAGTACTATCCAAGTAATGAACAGAGAGGCTTGGCAAGGTGTATTGTACAGTATCATAATTATGTAATTGCTATGAAGAATCTCGAAGATTTATTTTTATGATGTGTTTTAAGTACATACTCTAACAAACGTAATGTACTTTTTAGTACTATATTTTCAATAAAGTATTTTATTGTGGAATCAATTCTTTAAGTGTGTAAGTGAGATAAGAAGATTGGAAGCAATTGAAGTAGGAAGAATAGTGGGAGAATAGAGGAAGTACAATTGATGATAGTGAGTGTGAAATCCTTCTCTTTTTTTCTATGAGATCAATTATCAGGAGTTTCTATTCTAAGGATTAACTTAGGTCCTAACTATCCCGGATAGTCAAGGTTTTACTGCAAATAATAAGCTCTAGGTATCCCTTCACCTATTTATAGGCCACAGGTCGGAAATTGTTCTTCCTTTGCTGTGCTCCATCAGAATTTTGAAATGCTACCTTTCAAACCTATGAAATAGATTTAACGAGTTTTCTATGATAGCTCACGATATCATTATGATGACTGCACAAAACGGTTTATTTTCAACAACAAAAAAAAGACAGCATTGTTATTATTATTTTAACAAATTGCTATTGGCCATCAATATCTAAAATCAATGAACAACAGCCAGCCGGACCCGATGTCACATCTGTCACGCCATGTACCGCTTCGTGACACTAAGTACGACTATAAAGCATAATTTATTAGCCGGTATATAAGGGATATCTACTAGTTTTAAAAAATCAATATTTTACCCGCTGCTAACCATAATCGCTCATTGGCATGAATTATATTTGGAAATATTGTAGATTCGATTATTGATTTGGAAATTTAACTGTTTAGGTATGTGTGTTGCAATATTAGTAGGAATTAGATACTTGTAAGTTGTAACGTGTGCAATATATTTATTTATAAAAAGCAAAATATATTTGAATTTTTTAATTCAAACAGTATATATATTAATAGTCTTAGTTTGTTCAATAAATAAACTATAATTTTAGTTTTACCGGAAGTTAAATTTTTATTTTGTTTGTAAAATAGATACATTCAAAGTGTAAGGCGGCTTTCATACGTGACGGTTTTCCGCCGTCGCCATGAACGGCGGCGCCGTGATTATCGAGGTACACAGATTTAAATGAGAGCTTTCACATGTAACAGCATGGCGCGCCGAAATGGTCGAGATACATTGTGTCTTAGGGGGCGGCCAGACTGAGCGAGCCACAAAAATATAAAATAGAACACATTGGTTGTAATGAGAGGTGGCCAGACTGGAGCGAGCGACTGAGCGCGCATGCTTGAAAGATAGAACTGGTTCTATTTTTCAATCGCGCGCGCTCGACCCGGTACAGTCTAGTTTACAGGCGCTAGGCATTATTATTGTATGTTGGTTCATTGAGTGCTAAGAAAACTTATCATTTTGACATTTTTATTAATATCTATAGGTTTAGCACACTTGCTACTAACGGCCTAATTTAATTGGTAAGATCATAAACCATACGTTTATATATATATGTGTGTGTGTGTGTAAAACTGATATGTTAAAATACCTCATTATCAAAGTAGGCCTTTACAAATAAGAATCACCGTTAGCGTGGAGAGAGGATAAGAAAACCTCAACAATAAACTTGTTAAAACCCCCCTCAGTTCACTCAGCCAAGATTCGGAGCCTCCTCGTCAACAACTAACGAGAGCTATCTGCTAATCACTCGCTCGCCAGTCTGGCAACCCAGTCGCTTGCGCGCTCGCTCGCGCGCTTGTCAGTCTGGCCGAACCCTAATGCATCTCTTCGCACGCCTCGGTGTTTTGCGCCTTCGGTTCGCACGGCGGACTAGCTTCATCCCACGTTCATTGTATTTAGTAGAAGATATGGGTTTTGGAACTTTCGAAATCAATTTTTGAGGCATCGCTTAATTGCACAAGTGGAATTGAGTCCAATGCTTTGAAACAAAAGTTTAGATGAATACAAATCTAGGACTGAGTCATCGTAAGCTTGGAGGGAGGTTTGCGCTTTAATAAACTCTAAATTCAAGACGTTAAACGACGTGGAGAAAAAAGTGGTTTGATACACAACAACTTGTTCCTTTGGTTCATGTTAGCACACTGGAGCACAACGAGAAAACGGCAAATGGGAGGGAATTCTACAAGGTACGGCGACGGCGAAATACCGTCACGTCTGAAAACCACTTAACTTTCAAACCTAACTAATAAAATAATATGCAAGTATATTAAGCGAATACATTAGTAAGTATGTTACATCCTGTATAAAAATAAAATCGTTATTATGTTGAAAGCCCCAGTGCCTGAGTTTGACCTCTCGACCTCCTGGGTGAGATTGAGCCTTGCGTGCTAGAAACAGAATTATGACTACGCATAAACAACTCGTGCGAGATGTCATGTAAGTTCACAACTATCACGCTTTTAACGACGGTGCCTACTTGGAGATTTCGGAGCTCTTTTGCGAAGCAGGTTGCCTGAAAGGTCTTTTTTCCTACCAAAATCCTACTATACAATAGCTTTCTGGTAGGGAAAAAGGCCTTTCAGAAGACAATTCCTACGCTGAACAGACTTTAGACGCCAATGTACAAAATAGAAAGGAAATGAGAAGTTCGCCCTAAGAGGGTTCTTGTTCATGTGCTGATAATCTTTTCCCTCTTTGACGAGTTTACACAGTCATTAGATGGTTGTGTGGTGTTTTATACCACGTCTTAAGTCAGAAAAATGATTTTTATGTTGTATGTAAAAATTGGGAATTTTATAATGGAGGTCTTGTAGCCACGTTGATGAGGTTTGTTTAAGAAATCTTTAATGTTTCTCCTGATATTCTCTTATATAAGATCGAACCTTTGCTTTCTATTAAAGCGCAGTTATTTAATTCCTTTTGGACTCTACAGAGTAATATTTAGTTATTATCTTGCATGGTTGTCGTTAAAAACATTACTGGCTAATCGAGGTCGGGGTTCAAATCAGTCCCGGGTGTATTGAGGGGGTTTGCCTACTATCTCTATGCTAATGCGGATGTATTTTCTTACATTTTTTAAAGAATGCGCGATTCACTTTAAAATTGTCAACTTTCCATGATTAAAATGACTAAAACGGACAACGAAAATACTATAAAAGCCTTTTATCAGGCCTTGAGCGAAAGATATTGTAACATGCATATTGAATGAAGAGTCTGGTAAAAAAAAATGATGCAGTACCTTTGTCAAAATATAATACTGTTTCACATCGCATTCATGATCTTGCCGATTACATTAAAAAGGAACTAGTTTTCCGACTGAAAAATTGCCATGAATATTCTTTGAAGTTAGATGAGTTTACTGGTGTTTCGGGACATGCTTTGTTTGTACTGGTATTCGTCCGATATAGTTATAATAATGTGATTGAAGACGACTTGCTCCTATGTGAATCTTTGCCATGGATTCACTAACGGGAGCAAATAGTTGCACCGGTGCAAGTTTGAAAGATGTGCCCAAATTTTAAATGGCGGCATATTATCGTTATGGCTTGAAATACCACTATTAGTTAACTGTAATCTAATTAATAATAAAGAAATTAAAATAACATACGTCTGTTGAGCACAACATTTGTTTTAATTTAGATAGTAGTAACAAAGCATTTACCTTTTATTTTTAAATTTTACATTCAAACAACGCAATGGCATTTCTTGCACTATTACAAAACAAAACCACGAAATGTATAATCTTTGTTTAGATCCAAAGAGGTCTGTATTCTTCAAAGTCCAAAGACATCTCGTCACTAAATATGGCGGTTAGTATAGCTTTAAAATAATATTAAAGTTTCTATAAATGTTTAATTAATGGAACTTAAGCTTTAAACTAATAATATTAATAAATACTAAATAATGTATTAATATTGTTTTTGTAAAGCACTCAGAAAGAGGCCGCTTCTAATTTTATTGCAAGTTTACAAGCAAAATATTTTGAAATCTTTGTATTTGCTGTCATTTTCATTAGAGATTTAAAATAAAGTAGCCTTGACTTTGAAAGTAAATTCTTCACAAGGATTGGTCAAAAAGAGCTAAATTGATGACGTTACCATAATCTTGCCACCCGTTTGCGCCTTGTTTAGTGAATACGGAAATGGAGCAAATAATAAGGTGCATCTTTGGGAGTATCTTGGGTGCAAAGTTGCGCCATTTCTAGAGTTGCTCCCGTTAGTGAATCCAGGCCCTGGAGAGTAAATATTTAACTGCATCAACAGTTTTATCATAAAACATAACATTAGTTGGGGGAAAATGTTAAATGCTCACGTTTATTCTGTCGCGCGATGGGCACCAGTTGAAATGATATGACATTATTGAGATATAATTGCCCCGCGATTGGGAGCCATTTGAAGTGCTACGGATTGTTTGTGAGATAATTGGTATATATAGCCCCGTGATCGAGCGCCAATTATTGTGATACGGAATTATTATGCCCCACGATGGGGCTCTAATTGAAATGATATGGATTCTTTGTGAGATAATTGGGATTTATAGCCCCGTGATCGAGCGCCAATTATTGTGATATTTCTTACTCTTATGAAATAAGTAAGACCTTTAAATTTGCACACGATTTATTAGATCATGGCACTGATTTATTACAACGTACAGAAGATTTATGTCGCCGGCACTGAATATTACTGTGTTTGATTACAAAGTTATTGTGTATAGCTGTCCACTGTAATGGATTCATACGCACAAGCGGCTTAAATATGACCTACTCCTTGCCTCTTGGACCCCCTTGTCACCAGTGTCAAAACCAACTAATAGAAAGAGTACTGGCGACAGGTGTTGTGAAGGCTAGCTTCCGATTGGGTAGAGGGAGCTAGCGTCACTTGCTTTTTGGTAAACACTACGGAGTTGATTTTTGAAAGAAAAAAATAAGTTTTAATGGTGCAATCCTTTGACATTATTTCTGAAAAGCGCGTGGTTATACATGGATGAAGTCTTAAAAGGATATTTTACATACCGTTTATTGCAGAAAAATACCTTCATCCGTGACTTTACATATATGAGAGGGGTCCAAAACAGTATAATTACAATGTATCGATATGTGTAGCGCTAATCACTAATGTTGCACCACAAATCACTAAGAGCCACTGTATTATACGTAGGCAATCACTTGCAACTAAAAAAATACCGACATCTGAAAATTGTGCTTGATAATGCAATACAAATTATTAATTATTTCAAATCTCGGCCACTTCAATCCAGGCTATTTAAAATGTTGTGTGAGGAAATGAGTAGTCAGCATAAAGAGCGCCTGTCATCGCAATAAGCCACTAACCTAATCCAGAGGTTGGGGTCATCCGATGGTTAATCTAAATGTAGTTTCGTCATTCCACCGCCACTTCTAGTATTTGCCGGTTTTCCCCACAATCTTGTGTGTGACATGACATGCTGATAACCTCTAGGAGGGGTCCCAAGAACTAGGGGGTTATCTAAACTGGACTCTTAAAAGTTAGGATGTTTGTTTTTAAACTACACTAATATTACGTGGGAAAAATGTTTTTATTGGGTATGTGCTGAATGTAAAATGCTCAGATAGTAGGATGGGTGGAAATAACAGTTATTTAACAGTTATAAAAGTTACTAAAACCATGTTGATATATTCATAAGTCAAGTAATGTGATGTGCAACTGTCACTTTTGATAGATATATAATTAATTCCTTTAACATAATATTCGTAATATAGTAAAATGTTATCAGTGTTGACAGAAAAAAAAAAAGTTTGTATTTTCAAAACTGTTTCCACCAGAATCATAGTAGTCAGTCTGCGGAAGAATTATGTTTCGTATCTTGGGTATAACCTTGAGGAGCTATTTATTCACACCGGGCCGCAAGTGTTGGACACTTCATTTAAAACAAACTGGGTAGAATTGTATTATTATTTTTAGAAGCTGGACTGAGGAAAAAACGCTTATGCGCACATCCTCTGCTATGTGATCATCTGGAGAAAGACTTGTTCTAAACACGACTTGGCGATTTGAGGCGTCCCAAATGATAAGATAACGATCCATTTTACTTATAAAATCTTCCGTGTTCATGATATCTAAACTTATGACCGGAAATATAAAAACAGCCGTGTGCTAAACTTCGAACAAAAACAACTGACTGCTTGACTGTCCCAGTGGGAATAGCTCCAAATAAGCTTGCTAGAAATAGTGAGGGCGGTTGGTTACTAATTGGCCCTAGCTCTAGAGATGAATATTTTCAATAGGAAATGTTTTTGTAGTAGCGGCTTTCGGCCTACCAAGTGTTTTTTTTTTAGAAAGCTATACATTATTATCTTGTTCGGTCGCATGTGTGTGTGTGGACTTCTGTGGGAACAAAACGTAGCCAAGGATACTCTTATGGAGCAAGAAGGTCATTTGCCCCTCCTAAAACCGCAAACATGTTAAATAAAAACTTAAAATATTGCCAATACACACTTCTGCAGACTTTGTAGACTACAAAGTAGTGTACTCGTTCCAACTCTGTTTAGCGGTCGCAGCTTGTGGCGGTAAACTAATCATACGGACATTGTTCTTTCTAGCAAATAACACGACTTCTAAGTCTTTGTGAGAACTGTATCCATCTAGAATTAGAATTAGGTAGGGTTGACTCGTTTCACAAATACCTCAAACAATTTTTTTTTAAAACAGCTGCTGTTACCCAACCACTTTCCTCTGCGATAAAAATGCTACCATCAGGGACATCCTTTCTCAATTCATTGTCCATCCTCTTCCTTGGAAAAACAAAAAGTGGAGGAAGAAACAGATCGTTGGTAGCAATGATGGTCAAGAGCACTGTTACATTTCTTTCCCTCTCACCAGATGTTATTTTGCTTTCATCACAATTGAAAAGTTGTGAAGCTCGAAACGGATGTTTTTCAAGCTCTTCATATTTTGTAAAAAAAATTAATTAATCTGTGCCCTGTTGAACCCCATTGCCCTTTACATGCCTGTGGACTCGGGGCATCGCAAGGAAAGTTCAGGGTGTCGTTTCATAAAGTTATAATATAACTTTTTAGCTGCATTTTTTACCTTCTCTATTAAATTGATGTGTAAGTCTCATGTGCTCGGCTAAGGCATAGGCAAAAGTCAAAAATTTATTTTTATTGAGTGGCATCAAATGATTGTCTAATCCTACCAAATAGTCTGCAAGCTCTTTTTCAAGTTCGCTAGAAAATGTTAGTTCAGATCTTCACATTTTAGGCACTGTAGTAATTGAATTCCCTGATTTCATTTCCTTAATTCTGTCCCCCTAAGGTGCTTTTAGGAACACAGAAATGAGCAGCTGCCTCCTTAATGATCATCCCGTCTTCCATTACTTTCTGTAATGCACACTTCATATTCTCCTCCTCCCATTTTCCTCTCTTATTATTTTCCATATCAAAATAATGGCCTGAAAAGAAGAAAAAGACCACGAATTCTTATCCGTGATTGATACTTTTTGTCCGATACTGTGCAACTCGCACGCTAACATAAAATTTCCCGCTTCCACACAATGATCACGCGTAAATCAAAACCAATTATACTGTACGTAGCCCTTTTAGTATACAATCCAATAAATATGTATGGCAAATACTACACTCACCCTGAAGAGACAGTAGCGAAAGTAGAAAACATGCATTTCACACTAAAACTCTCATATCATACACTGTAACGGTCACGCGCGTGCCACAACCTGTCGAATGCATGGAATCAACAATTCACTGTATTCGTCTACCATCTATCGGACATAACGAGAACTATGTATGTCCGGTATTGGGAGCTGTCCGCTGCTGGGAGTCCTTCCCCTACTTGTTTGGGGGGGAGATTAGCTATAGGTAATTTTAATCTTGTTCAATACATTTGAACAATTTGGTTTAGAATTTAAATATAAAGAATGATTATTGTGATTAACAAGATGATGAGTTTGTTTTTATGAGTAAAACTTATTTAAGGCTATTTTACTTTTTAAAAAAAACAACCTATTTTTGGACATTTTCTTTGAAGCTCCAAGACCCAATATGAGAAAGTTTGCGCGATTTTGTCCTACCATCAATTTTACAAGTTCTCGGTCAAGTGAAGAATTAGTTATTGCAGTTACTTAGCGACCGACTAGTGTAAACAAAAGGATGAGTCGTAGTGAATCCACAATGTTCATAAGTCCCGTAACCATGTCTTACATTGGAGATATACCAAGCGTAATACTATATTCTTTATGTCACGTTCTCTTGTTTGGCATCGTACGAGTGTTCAAACACAACACAAACATGTTGTATGTTTGTATGTACCTGCTAACGAGGCTGCAGTAAACACTTCTCGCAACTGGACTCTCTTGATACTTGCCAACGAGGAGTTGTGAGTTTGTGTCAACATATGACTTGACCTAGATCTGAGTTCTCTCTCTAAACAGGACTCGAACGAGAATAGTCTGGTACCAAGATGGCGCTAACGAGAGGTGGGCTTAACAAACAGGTTTTGATTGAAAGGGCAAGTTAACTAAACCACCATGAACACTTATCATGTGGGCCAATAAGATAAATGTTAAGTGTTAACACTTATCAGGTGGGCTAGTAAGATAACGTTCACGTGGGTTACTAAGATAACGTTCACGTGGGCTATTAAGATAACGTTCACGTGGGCTATTAAGATAACGTTCACGTGGGCTAGTAAGATAACGTTCACGTGGGCTAGTAAGATAACGTTCACGTGGGCTAGTAAGATAACGTTTACTCCTTTCTTCAGCTTTTACTATTTTTTTTAGCACCGTGTCTTACTGCCCGTTCGGGTTATACGCTTATGTATTAATTACATTAATGGTTTTAGGGATACTATATTTATAGGAAGTGTACCCTCATTTGCGTGGTGAGAGGGTGGAAAACAATTTTGAAAAACACCCTTGATACACCCGACCGAGACTCAAACCCCGATCTCCCCGTTATCGGCAGTATAATCTTAACACGGGGGTAGCGCGTTAGACCATGTGGCCACCGAAGAGGGTTTCAACTTTTAGTGTCTCTTGGATTGTTCATTGTTCAAACGAGGAGCGAACGATAGCAGTAAGCAGGGCTGCGTCAAGCCAAGTNAGTTTTTTTTTGGGGGGGGGGGGGGGGTGGAGGGAGGGTGCAATCTCCCCAGGCCTCATTTTAATAAATAAATTACAGTTATTCTAAATTTTGCATCAAATAGTGTACAGATAATTGACAGCAATAAGTATTCGCTTAGTGATAAGTTTTTCAGGAATCTGGAATGGAGTACTAACTTTGTGTAATTTAAGATTTACTTTAAATTCGAAATAATGTGCTGCAGTTCATTAGAATACGCCACCATTGCGCTACCGCTGTTGGTCTACAGACAACTAAACTAACAGCACAAAAAGTAATTTACTTTTGTTATCTTAATTTGTTTGCATTTAATAAAGTACGGTCATTTAATGGATTGATCAATATTCCATAAAACATGAGAAATTATTAAGTACCGAGTAAAGGATCAATATAATTATTATAACGGCTTTATGCTAAAACTGAAAAACGTAAGTATTAGTCCATTGTATATTGGCATACATGCACACATCTGTAGGACACTGATCGAGATTTAGAACAGTGAGCTCTGTTTATTAATAGCTCTTTTACTTCTTTATTTTTAACGTCCTAAATATATACCTTTGTATATTTACTTACATTTGACCTCGTTAAATATTTTGTAGACAAATGTAAACATTTATTTTTGATGTCAGTGGTAAAATAAGAAAATTGATTACTCCATCAATCATTTAACTGCGGGCACCGGCTTCCCAATGTGTATAGGTTTATCAAATAACACAATCATAACCATCAACAGGGCCGCCCGCATGGGACTGCAAACACAGTTAGTGAGATTTGACATTAGTATATATTTTTTCCATTGTAACAAGTATTTGTGCATGTCTCATTCAGGCTCATTCACGGTATCAGATTTGGCAAGTGAAATCAAAGAAATAATGAATTCGAGTGAACTTCTGGGAAGCAGTGATTGTTTAAGCCAAGTACGCACTAGGAAACATTGTTTGCAAACATGTTGCCCTTGTTTTAGAAACATTTGGGAAACTGTTCCCCAACATGTTTTCATGTTGCCTTGATGTTTTCCAGCGGGGAAAATATGTTTTACGTGATCCATTTCAAATGGTTTACAAGAAACAATGTTGGCCAACATTTCCAACAACAATCAACTTGAGCTGGTAGGTGAGATTGCTGATTTAAATCGTGTGTCTCTTTTCATTATCCTGGGACCAACCATTTGTAAAATAACTTCAAAATATGCAGGAGACATACGAGTGAAGTTCCTAAAACCACTGCCGTCCTAGATCTTCAGTTCTGTCATTTTGAAGCCCCTTACAGACCCACCTAGGGATGTGAAAAGAGTATCGATACTTTTTTCCGATACTTTTACTGATGTTAGTACTCACACTCCGGTATCATATCGGTATCGAAAGAAACAACTTTTTTGTTAATTTCACACATTCTGGGACTAAATGTTTACTAGGGTGGACTGTGGAGGAACAGGAAGAACAAATGACACTAGAATTGGCGAACACTCTACTACACCTTCCTTTATCAATGAGCACGGCCATTAAAAACTAAACAAAATAATCTTTTGTAGAGCTCAATGATCTCAGATGCCTCAAGGGTGTCCCAAGCAGACGAAACATAAAAGGGCGTCCATTATTCTAATGTTTGTCAATAGTTTATTTATTTATTTTTTATTTAGCATTGCGTCTCGGGTTATACGCTTAAGTACTAATTACGCTAATGGATCAGGAATTGGGAAAGTTGAGTTTAGAGGAAGTGAACCCGCATTTGCGTGGAGGGAGAGTGGAAAACCATTTAGGAAAAACCACCCCCAGTTCACCCGACCGAGATTCGAACCTCGATCTCCCCGTCCTCGGCGTTCGAGCTCAACACGACTAGCGCGTTAGCCAACTACGCCACCGAGGCGGGTGTTTGTCGATAGTTAATCTATCTTGATAGAGTATATAAACGAAGAGTGTGTTAATAAATGGAACCTCCCAGAAGTGAATTATTGAAGTTTTTCCAAGAAGTTGGATAACGAAAAAGCATCTGTAAAATTTGTTTTAAAGTATTAAAAACCGTCATAATTTTCAGTGTTTAAATAAATATGGAAATACATTTATGATGTAAAAGTTGAAATTATTATTACTATATAAAAACATTTATTATTATTATTATTTTTTTTTATTTTTTTTTTCAGATTAATATTTCGATACTGTTACTGTTATAGATATATTGTAACGTATAAAAGAGTTAGCCTGATATATTAAGTTCAAGGTTGCTATTCTGTATTATGGTAATCAAAAGGGAATGTCTTATTTTATAAATTAAAAGTTCTGGTCTTTTATAGTTTTTTATTTTAAGTAGATAAACAGTTTTTGCTAGATATTCCACACGTTGTAAATATTAANAAAAAAAAAAGGTGTGGTCATCCAGGTGCGTCTCTAACTACAAAACTGAGTTCGCTTTTCAAACAGAGACGCAGCAAGATTTCACCATACCTTGCAACTTAACACAAATAAATATTACTACCCGCTCATATTTATAATATCGTAATTTTGAATTTAGATGTGAATAACAAATTATTTAGATGCATAATTCCATATCATTACAATATTTCTTCCGATACTTTTAATGAGTACAGTATCGATACTTTTCTTTCGATACTACATCTCTAGACCCACCCCCGTTCTCTTATTTCCTGTCTTCTTGAACAGCTCATTGCTGTTATGGCTTGTACTTTGTATGTAGCTTTCTCCTCAACAGACGTCTTTCACTCAACTGAACTCTGGACGGGAAACCATTGTTTCATCATTGCCGTCTGGACGCAATGTTTGCCAACAATCTGTTTCCAAGAGCGTACGAAGCTTAAGGACAATTTTACATCTGTAGCAACAACAATCAAAATCGCTTTGACGCTTCCAGCAACTTTTATGCAGAACGATCGTTTAGTGCACTTCGGAGACTGAAAACCTGGCTGAGGATCTCGATGAGTTACAGAAGGCCCAAATGACATTTCAGAGAATGAGTAGCTTGATTGATGAAAGTGTTATGAATACTAATAAGGGAATGACACGGAAACATAAACTCTGTCGAAAGCTTGGAGACTTTGTTGAAAAAATATGTCAGAATAACACTTTTTTTTTTGTAATATGTATTTTGAATATTAGTCATACTCATAAAAATAATAATGTACATTTATTTAAGTCGGATAGTTTTTTTTGCTCATGCTTGTTCGACGCAAAAGAGGATCCGTTATTATTATTATTATAATTTTGCTGGCAACATACATTTAATTTGGCACAAAATTTACTTAAATATCACTATTCTTAAACTTAAAAATCAAATTTTTTTCAGCCCCTCACTTTATATAAGTGGTCATCGGCGATTCACTATTATAAATTTAGTAGCTGCAGTCACCGACATTTTTTTCCTGTGGGCGGCCCTGACCATTAATTAACATCGAAAAATTGTATTTGGCTTATTAAATTGAACTCTTGGCTTGTCTTATTTTTTCCATTTTTCTGAACATTAATAAATAATGTTTGTAGAATTTTCAATATTGGAAACTTAAATTCATTGCACGTAGCATATTAAGTCCTTATTTGGTTTAGGCGAGATTTCCACATTCCAATCCTGTCAGATATAATTTTTCTTTTAACATTTTTCATATGGACGTACGGGTGTCTACTGGGTCACGAAAGTCACCAAAGTCACGAACAAGTTAATAATTGCAAAAAAGGTAACGAAAGTCCCTGAAAAGTCACGAATTTTCAATATTTTAGTCAAAAGTCACGAAAATATTGTTGTTTGAATTTCTCGCGCATCGTAACAACGCAAACTCGTCGAATGTCAAGTTACCCATGATGCTATGCGCTAACCGCCTGATTGTTTTTACCGTGATACCAAAGACAAGGTTAACGTTCGCCATCTAGTTAAAGTTTAATGTTGCGTGTCTATGCCTATTTATGCATTATATAATGTTCAATCGCTTACCGAAGAAATTTTTTGGTCATAAAAGGTCACCAAAAAGTCACTAATTTTGGTTTGTCCAACTCAGTAGACACCCTGGTACAAACAAAAAATGTCGGCCTATTGTTTTCAAAGCTTAAAAATACCCAAACAAAGCGAAATTTGACATGTTGAAAAGTATCTAAACTAATAATTCTCGAGCGTTTTGAAATCACAAGTCCTTTGATTCCCTATGTAATTTAGAAATATACGGTTCATTTAAAATCTGTTAAAAGTAGGCTGGCAAAGAAAACTAGTCATCATAGGGCAACTCCCCCCCCCCCAATTCCTCATAGGAGCAATTTTATAAATTGGGTTTTTTCTATCTGGTCATACCGGCGGAGTAGGCTGGTATTTTGGGGACTACACAAACCATCACAAGTAGAATCTTCCATCCTCCTTTCCCCTCAAATAAATATAAATGTTTGGTATGGTCCTGTTAGTATTTGTAGTGTTCTAAACATGCAAGGCTGACGCAACATGTTTTACCGTCCTGATTGCCAGATTCTTTCCCTCTCCGTCTTGCACTCTTTATC
>CABFWB010002752.1:0-17355 GCA_902151455.1 Timema bartmani | reverse complement strand
GGTAAATCTCAGCCACCCCCAGGTACGCTTTGTGAGCCCTAGGCCATTTCAACTATGACTGACTTTAGGTAGAACCAAAATTAATATTTTGAAATCCGATAAACATAAATCTTCATTGATAGCCATATTATAATATCTTTGACACAATTAGTTCGAATTCCTAACGGGTGAATTGAGGGGTGTTTCCCAATTTCCCTCCGCGCAACTTCAGATACAGTTAACCGCTTTGGTGGCCACGTGGTCTAACGCGTTAATCTCGTGTTGGGACTAGACTTCCGAGGACGGGGAGATTGGGGTTCGATCCCGGTCGGGTGCACTGAGGGTGGTTTTTCCTAAATGGTTTTCCACTCTAACTCCACGCAAATGTGAGTGCATTTCCTTTAAATTAATCCTTCCTAGCCCCTAACACATTAGTGTAATTAGTACATAGGTGCACGTATAGCCCGAACGGGTAGTAAGACGCGGTGCTAAAAAAATTAACCTACAGTACAATTTTTATAGAAAGGGCGTTTTAAAATTACAAACGTAATCTCTGTGGCCAGAATTGATGGTATTTTATAGGTATTGATTGATAATAAGTGACATTTGCATCTAACCTGACATAACTACGTGAAATTAGAACTAGTAACGTTTCTACAGTAGCCCCATGACTTCTTTGGTGCTGACTGACAGTTGACGGTTTTGAAAAGTTACCAGACCAAATTATGTATCCCTACGCCGAACCATATGCTCTGCAAAAACATGTGTTTAGCAGCTGTCACTTCTGACAGTCAGCCCCAAAGAAGTCATGGGGCTACTGTAGCTGTCAGAACCTTCCTCCTATGAAAACCTGTAGAAATGTATTTTGCACCTTAGTCTACTATCAAAACTTTAATATGCCGTAACGTGCAATCAATCCTTTAAGGATATTTGAAGATTATAATTTGTATAGAGCTATATTGATGCCTAATTAATAGGATGACCGAAACATACAACTCCCATACTATTAATTTACCACTTAACGTGAACAAAATCATTATTTAAAAATAAAAAATCATATAAATGTGGGAAAGTTAATAACAAATGTTTTCCAAGATTCATATTTTAATTTTATAAAAAGTGGATTAGAAGCATTCCTAATAATAAGGATGATGATGATTTAGCCAAGTAGAATGTTACTATAAATAATTAATTAATTAATACAAAACTTTAAATGTCACTCTCGCTCGCCAAAAGTGGGACACCTGCCACCCGCTTTCTTACCTCGCCCCACCGCCACGCTCCCCTCCCCTCCACCCCAACCACCACCCCCCCCAAAAAAAAAGAAGGCAAAAAAATTAATTGCAGAAGTTTATTTTGTAACACATGAACGGTATTAGTTGAAGTTATACACTAGTCTATTTGAACGGTAGCTCTGATGCTGTTTGAACGACAATACACCTTCAGCTACCGCCATTTTTTAAATATTTTTTAAATTTTTATGTGTAATTGAATCTACGAAAAATGAGGTAACTTTCTGATGTAAATCTGCTGAGGGAAGATTCCTTTTATGTCTATTAGATTCCATGTTATGTTTTACATCTGTTTCACCACGGGATACAGAAACAATATATTTTACATTCAGCAGCACAATTATTGTTTGCAGCCCTAAAGCCAGGATATTTCTTTTGTAGCTCTTCTGAGGATTTACACTCATGATTTATCGTTCGACTTGTATTCACTACCGCATTGCTTTATTAAAATTATAAAGGAAAAATGGGTTTTTACATCTTGATGACATTAAAAATCGGGACAGAAGCCAACTATCTATCTATTAACATAAAAAATGGGACAGTCCAGATTTATCGGGTTGTATGGTCATCCTAACCGTGAGAAATTTCTTTTCCTTCTCTCGAACTTGACAAATACGCAATCAGGTCTCCTTGAATCTCAGCTAGAGATGACATTGTGAGATTGCGTGAAGAAACCGGCCGTTACCAGAACACAGCTTGGAAACTCTGTCTCTACAGTCTGACGATGGTAAAAATACATACATTCGTGATGAAACATGGTAAACTAGTCATGCCGAGCTGGCAAACAAAGTCCCATTTTTGTTAATGAACGGAATTGGAGGATCCACCGACGAAAATAAACACATTTTTTTAGTTAAAATGATGCTGGATTGTTTGTACTATATTTGTGTGACCTGATAAGGAGTATATTAATACTTGACATGAATGAACTGATAAGACAAGCTTGAAGTGAACAACATAATATTGAGTGGAATTCTGGTAGGCAGAGCAGTATCTGACGGTTACTAAAACGTAACTAATATATCCATACGTCAAGTCTTGTGATCCGCAGCTGTTGATATCTATTAGAATTGATAAACTTTATGCTATCAGAATTCTACTATAGTTGGTTGGAAGCTAACAAGACATTTTACCCGCATCGGTGGACGAATAGTCTAACGCGTCACTCTCATGGTGACCGGGGAGATCGGGTGCGCTCAAGGTTTTATTTTTTCTAAAATGGTTTCCCATTCTTTTCCACGCAAATACGGGTACATAAAGTTAGTACCTTTTTTAAGCACTTTGTTGCCCCGGGATCCGACCCGGTTTTAATTTATAAAGGATAAAAAATTTCAGCTTAGAAGCATAGGGGCTACTAATTTTTAAAATTTTAAACCTCTGAGTGCGGTAGATATCGGGCAATGCTCGTGATAAACTGTTAAATTTATTAATATAGATAACGGGTATACTGCCGTTCCTAGAAATTAATTTAAATATAGTCGAAAAATGACACATGTGCACGGGAATAAAGTCCTGGGTTCATTTATACCCAGATGCCATTTATAAACCATATTTAAATAAATGTTTAAAGATGTATACGCTGTAATCAACGAAAATATATAGTTTTTGACATGTTCCAAGTGAAAACTTACCTTTAAACCCTGATACCAGTTGAAATATAGATGTTTCAAAGAAAAAATAATTGTAAAAAACTTATATTTAATAAATAAATAATTTTTTAACCTAAACCTCTTGAAATGCGAAAGACGCATTATCCCACCTACGTAACAGGTTAGAGGTAAACTGAATCCACACTACCCAACCTAACTTTACAATTAGAATATTAGCAATATTTGGTTGGATTGTAAAACTAGCACATCCAAAGTTTGATTTGGTCAGTAGTTTCTAATTATTACTCGTAGAATGAACAGTACAAAATAAATACAGGATTTAGTTTACTTACCCCTCCCTCTCAGCCAGGACTTGGTTTAGTTTACTTACCCCTCCTTCTCAACCGGGACTTGGTTTAGTTTACTTACCCCTCCTTTCAACCGGGACTTGGTTTAGTTCACTTACCCCTCCTTCTCAACCGGGACTTGGTTTAGTTCACTTACCCCTCCTTCTCAACCGGGACTTGGTTTAGTTTACTTACCCCTCGTGCTTGTGACGGTTCCAGGGTTCGTGGCTTGCACCGCGACAAACCCCATCTGGTTCGTGAAGACGCGGCTGCAGCTGGACTACGCCAAGAACGGTCACCGCATGACGGCCGCGCAGCTCATCAAGAGGATCTACGCACAGAAGGTAATCCAACCTATGGGGACAGTGTTTTGAAAAATGCAACAACATTCGCTAGGGTATTGGTAGGGAAACCGTATTGGCGCGCTCTTTGGGAGCTCAAACATTGGTCTCGCGTGCTAATTCACACGTGAATGCCATTTTAATCCATGCCCCAATGCTTTTTACAAATGGAACAATTTGACAGCTAGTAAAGTTAATTAATATATTTAATACTTGTACTCCCGCAAGTAACACCGGGTATAAACCAACCACACACACGCTTTTGTTGTTTTTGTGTTTTATTGGGACGGATTTTTACTACACAATACACAAGTTATAGGACAAGTTCTATTCTACACATGGACTCTGCCAGACTGACCCGAGCGACTGAGTGACTGCTTGGCCAAACTTGTGAGCGAACAAGTGCATGATTAACAGATAGCTCTCGATAGTTGTTGACGAAGAGGCATAGGTTCGAATCTTGGCTCAGTGAACAGAGGGTAGCTTTTGAAAAGTGATTTAGTGTTGTGGTTTTCCCATCCTCTCTCCTCGTGAATGGTGATTCTTACTTGTATAGGCCTACTTTGTTTATAAAATTGAAGTATTTTAACATATCAATTTTACATATACTATGGATATAATGTATGGTCTTACCACATAAATTAGGCCATTAGTAGCAAGTGTGCTAAGCCTATCGATAATAATAAAAAATTCAAATATCATGTTAAATTAAGAAGTACTGCCCAGCGCCTGTAAACTAGACTGTTCTGGCTCAACCGTGCACTTGAAAAATAAAACCAGGTCTTTCTTTCAAGCGCGTCGCTCGCTTGCCCAGTCTGGCCGTACCCTTATACACTCTCAGGACATGGAACAGGTTCTATTCTACACATAGACAAGAGACAGGTACTCGACACTTTCAGAATTGAGTCTTTCTGGGCTGTGCTGTGTTACCACGTCATTAATTATATTATCAATGGCCATTTAGAATACAACTTTGATAATAATAGTGGCTTAAAACAATAAAGTTTTTAAGACACTTTAAAAATGAATTTTCAAATGTTTCTCAGGAATAATTTGTTACTTGTTTAGTAGGGCAATAATAAACAAATTTTTTTTAAATATAAACTTTTCAATATTAAAGTCTATTTTTTCTCACCATGGATGGGATATATTTCTAAGAGTGCTGTACATCATAATTGATTGATCTGTGTCATGTTGAAAGGGAATCCTGGGATTTTACAAGGGCATCACCGCATCATATTTCGGCATTTCTGAGACTGTTATCCACTTCGTGATCTATGAAGCCATCAAAGCGAAAATGATGGCTCATCGCGGTAATCGGCCCAGCGATTCCAGGACCTCCCGAGATTTTCTTGAGTTCATGATGGCGGGTGCTATCTCTAAAACTGTGGCTTCTTGCATAGCGTACCCACATGGTGAGTCCTATTTATATTTAAGGAAAAGGTTTTTCATCTGAAAAACTATTGGCGTTTTCATACACTTTACTTACAAATTTTATATATATATATATATATATATATATATATTATTTGTAATGTTAAATACATAATTTAGACATTGTTTTTATAATTTGTACTTTAGGAAGTTAAATTCATCTTTTTGAGAAGTAGGCATTAAATAAAATCTATAATCATCTGGTATCTAATGAACACACATTTGCAGTTTTAATTATACTACCTTCATTTTAGTCTTTTTTTTTAATGAGGATTATTGACAACTTAATCTAAGGGTCAGGGGAAGAAAGCACAAGTTACCTACCCTTGAACTAACCTAAGGATGATACAGGATGAAAGTGATAAATCTTGTGTAGCAAACCACCCTTAATATCCTGGTCAGGATTAGAAACCCTTCGGCCTTGTCAATACAGTAGTGACTAAGTAAATTGTCTTAAAACTATTGTGATCAGATCAGTTGTTTAGTTATCTAACTACTATAAAACTTAGTAAAACATAAAAACATGTTTGACTTAGACTCAGTAGGTCAAGATTAAAATGGTTCGAATACTGACCTCTGGGTACACTGAGAGTGATTTTTCTGCAATGTTGTGTTCCATACTCCCTTTAGGCAAACTTAACCTCAACTTAATTAACTTGCTCATCCTCACTCTCTTGTTAGTAAGAAAAAGATCCACAATTTTAATCAAGTTTATTTCATGCTAAAATGTTGTTTTGAAAAACACAACATTTAGATGGATTTTTTTATTCCAAAATTAAAACACTCGCACACATGCCTGAAAAAGTTTCATCTTGAGGTTGATACATGGGTTTATTTGTGGGTGTGTGTAAACTTTGACTCGTATTCCAGAGGTGGCACGCACGAGACTGCGAGAAGAAGGTTCCAAATACCGCACCTTCTGGCAGACGTTGGGCACGGTGGCTCAGGAAGAAGGGTACCGCGGCGTCTACAGAGGTCTCACTACACAATTGGTGCGCCAGATACCCAACACTGCAATCATGATGTCCACATACGAGGCGGTGGTGTACGTGCTCACCAAGTACTGTAGTGCTGCCCCAACGAGCCAATTCTACCACTCCGAACAGGACGAAGAGCCTGCAACATTGCCTCACAGCAAGCATACTCTCGCCCACTGAGCCGAGGTTGTAACTAGTCCAGTGATTATTCAGCTGTTATGCGCAGTAGTTCACAGTTAACTTTTGTGTCAAGCACAGCATGTATTAGCGACATTAAATCTTGTTTATGCAACAAGAACATTTTAAACGCTGAAAAGTACCCATACCCAAAGATAATTAACTCACATTTTTGTTGAAACTGTATTTGTTGTGTGTTTTAAGTATTTGAGCTATGCTTTTTCTAAGTAAAGAATGCTCAAATTCTTGGAATGACTTTTATTTAAATTTATTATTAGTATACTCAATGTCAAAAAAATGTGGGTTTATCATTATGCAAATTGGTTTAATTTAATGTTTTAACAGGATTTTTTGCTTTTATAGTGATCATAGTATGAAAAGTAAAGTCTATATATTTAATACTAACTAAAAGTTCACTTTGTCAATGACACATTTATTTGTAATGTGTTGACCATATTCATAAACCTGATATGGACCAATTTGAACAACATTTTGACAGTCAAACAACTAAGTTTCTACAAGTTTTCTGGAATTGGTTTTATTACATATAATCACTTAGTTTGGGATGCAAGCATAAAGTATTTTAAGGCCCATCAAAAAAATTTACATCATGCACATTTTTCAAGACACTAAAGTTTGTCTCAACATTTGTATTTAAATTTGTCAATGAACGAACACACTTTTTAACTATTTTCTCTCATAAAAAATTGTTTCGGCTCGAGAAATTCTAAGAAGATAATCCCATTAGTAAATACAAGACTCTCTCTTTGTACAAGTCTACTTAGATACAGTGTATGAGTATTTATAAGTGTCTCTCATAACTATGAAAATAACTATTCTAATTTGAAGCATGGCTTATCCTAATGCTTTATTCGAAATAATCTTACCTCAAACTAAGCATGAGACAATTTTTGTTTCTGTACACATTTAGTGTTTATGCTATCTTAATTTAATAGACAAATTAATAGTAACATTTTAGAAAGTGTGTAAATCTAATTTGCATGTGTTAGACTGTTCTTGCATCTTAAAGCAACAAATTTTTGATAGAAACCGATACATAACCCATAAAAATATATTAACTACTATTTCTTGTTACATTTAAATACTAGGAAAATAATGTATTTTTAAGTACTTGACTGTACCTAGCTGTATTTTTTTTATCACCACATCTTACTACCTGTATATGTACTAACGCGGAAGTGTTAATCAACAATCTAGTCTACTTTGAGAGTGATGTCCTAGATTATGCAGCTACCGAATCCTGTTGTAAAGAATTGTAGTTTCTGTTAGCATTCACACTTTTTACTGGTCTCATTCTTGGAAAGTAGCTTGCTAAGAAGTACTGATAATGTTGCAAGTATCATTTAATGTTTAGGACATTATATTTTAAATATATTAATTAGGTTCTTATAAACTATAGAATTGCTGAAAATAATTAGGGAATTGGTGGTCTAGGGATAAAGTGTCAGACTTCTCTGCTGGGGGTCCAGGGTTCAATCCTCAGTCTCGGCAAAGATTTATCTTATTGCCAAACCCTTCCTTCACCTCTGACAAGGTGTGTATTAATCACAACTTGTGAATGTGAGGAATACCAGGCCTCCACCGTGGTTCGGATTCCATGTTAAACTGTAGGTCCTCCATTTCATCTCACAATCACCCTACCATTACACATTAACATAAGTGCGTATAACCCGGACGGGTAGTAAGACGCGTTGCTAATAAATAATAATAATAATAATTAGGAAATTAAATAAAACCACTTAACTATTTTGGTGCCATGTGTCTTCTTCGTCTAGTAAGGAGACTGTAAATAAAGTTGTCAGAATAACAATTGAGTGGTATGTAAAACTCATCATTGTCACCCAGCAAATCCACATCATCTGTATAATTAAACAACTAACGCAATTTAATGTTGAACCCCCAGTTTTTTCTTTCAAGGAACAAACTTCATATTCAAGTTCGAAGTTAAATTATATAGGGGATAGGTATCGCTGACCACTGTGAAATTTCTTTTTCCACACACATTTTCTCCTAGCACATTTGCATAAGTCTATCCAATTTTCTGGGTATTCCTACTTCATCTAAACTATTGAACAATTTTTGCCTTTTTATGGCCCTTCTATCATCAACTCACAGCTTCTGTCATCAGATCTGGGGATCACCTTTTCAATAATTTCTATTATATCTCTATAAGGAAAACCTCTTTTCGCTTTATGAGTTAATTGTAATATATTTGGAAGAAGGTATAGGGAAGGTGGATAGAAACATATAAAAGGGGATAAATACAATATGGCTTTTACAATGAAAAGAAGAACACAGTTCACACTTTACATTGCTGCAATTGGACATGTTCCTATCTATGTGTCCTATCATTCTTTACCATTTTTTCCTTTTTTTTTCTTTTTTTTTCTTTTTTTTCTTCCTCTTTTAGGAAGTTGCGTTGCACGTTTTACACTCCTCCCTGATGAGTTTAGATAGAATGAAACCTAGGTCGGGGGATTGGGCGGTGTATTGATTTTCTTTAAGAGGCAACCATTACCTCTTTGTCCAATGGCAGCAATCTAAACTGTGAACTGTGTTCTTCTTTTCACTGTAAAAGCCATATTGTGTTGTCCCTTTTATATGTTTCTATCCACCTTACCTATACCTTCTTCCAAATATTAAATAATTTTTATTAGAAATAAAAGGCTGAAATGTTGTACATAATCCTAATTCTTGTGGCAATGCAAGCTACTAAACTTTGAGCTATATCTATCACATGGTGCACCGTACAGCCATTTAATGTCATATATCGGATAGCTTGGATTTATATTTGACGAAGGTATTTATCTTTTTATCATTTATTGTACACTAAATAGTAGAAATTAATTTTTTTTAACAATTAGCACATGGCCGGTATTTTGTGGGAATAAAAAAGTGCACAAGTATGACCTACAAGAGTCTGCCTCAGGAAGAATTAATGAGGCGAGGCATTATATAGTTCATGAGTAAATGCCAAACCTTAAACAAATTAGGAAATAAATCCTGATTAAATATATAATTTACTATTCCCAACCAATACCGATCGCGTGCGAAAAGAAATAAAATAATGTCTACTCTTTAGTGCACAATAATTGAAATATAAGGTGTATTATTGAAAAACTTGTCTTTTATATTATTTATTGAAATATATAAAAATTGATAAATACACGATACAATATGTTTTATCAACCTTTTTCCAGATTGAACAAAAGAGTATGTGTAGCTTATCATGTACTGAACTCCCACCTTCCTTTATTAACTGCTGCAATTGAATCAATACCCGACAGTTTGTTATTAATTAATTTCCCTAGAACTATGTCAACTTCATCAAGAAAGTAGGTTTTGGAACCTTAATTTAAGCTTTTGTTTCCGTTTCTTATAAATTACCGTTTCTGTCCACTAAAACAAGTTAAATATGAATATAAGTTAACCCATTTGGAGAAGTCCAGGGGTCACTATCCAGAGACAGACTTGGCATCAAGTGTGTGTTTAAATAGTGACCACAGGTTGCTGGTGGCAGGCAAAATGGGGTGGGAATGTAGGAGAAAAGAAGGAAAAGGGTGTGAAGCATTAAAAATTAAGAGGAAAGATAAAACTGTATTTAATAAAGGCAAAAAGCTTAATGCCCAAGGATGAGATGCAAAGTTGTAGAGGTGGAATGAAAAAGGTTTAAGAAAAGTTTGGTGGGCCCTGCAAAGAAGGTATTTGAGAGGACAAGTGATAAGAGGAGCAGGAAGGAGATGCCATGGTTGAAAAACCGATTGAAGGAAGCACTGGAGGAGAAGAACTAAGCATTCCAAAGGCGTTTAAAGAATAGGAATAAGGAAAAATAAAAAGATTACATAAAGAAAAAGAGAAAAGTGAAGCACGTGGTAAAGGAAGCCAAGAAAATTTTGATTAAAAAATGCACACAAGCTGCTGGAAAGGGATGTGGAAGAAAGTAAGATGATTTTATATAGCCAGGTAAGAAACAGGAAGAGAAAGAATAGAAATAAGTTGGAATGATTTATGAAAAAGAAAGAATCATGGAGACAGGAGAAGAATAAAAGGAACTATGGAGGGGATATTTTAAGATGTTCAACCCGAAAGAGGAAAGTAATGAGAGTGACGTAGAGAAGAATGAAAAATTAGCAGAAGAGAAGAGAGTGGGTCCCACATGGAAAGAGGTAGTGGATACATTAAAGAGTACAAGAAATAGAAAACCACTTGGAGTGGATGAATTGTCGAATTGATAAAAGACCTGCAGGAGAAGCAGGAATACAATGAATGGTTGTACAAAGTGCTGGAAGAAGGGAATTATAGTTGAGATTTTTAGAAAGGAAACAGAAAGATAGACAAGGGAATAATGCTCTTGTGCCACTAGATTAACAAGATCCAGGAAAAAAGAATAGGCTAATAAAGAAAATGAAATATAGGTGGAGAGAGGAACAGCGCTGATCTAGGAAACAGAGGTCTACAATAGACTTGATCTTTGATACACAACAGCTGATGGAAAGAAGGTATGAATTTGGAAAGGTGTATGATAGTGTGGATAGAAAGATAGACTTGAAAGGGATGGAGAAGGCTGTAGTTGAAAGAAGAGTTGTAATGAGAGTATGAGGTTACATGAGTTGTGTTAAGATGTAGAAGGGTTGGACAGAGTGGTTACAAATTAAAAAAAAAAAGTGAAGCAGGGGATTACCCTCGCACCACTGGGAGAGTAGCGCCTTAGACCATGCGGCCACCAAAGCGGGCTTTTAACTATAGTTAATGGACTATTTAGTAGCACATATTTTTCTGGGGAAGGGGTTTCACTGCCTTTGAAAATCTATTAAAATATTCATACTACACACTTCCTATTGTTTTTGTGTTTTTTTATAAAGATTTCTCTACCACAGTAGCTTAATAAAGTTATATAAAATATATGTAATATAAGATTACTTACCTTGGAAATCTATTGAAGAAATCTTCCTCAAAGATAAAATGACTCATAAATATTCAATTTTCGATTTTACTACTTAATTGTTCACAGTAATGAAATCTTCTAATACCCCAGAAGATAAATCAATAGTGGGACATACACGGTTTGTTGGCCGCATGGTCTAAGGTGCTACTCTTGCAATATACTAGACTGTCGATGACGGGTAAATCGAGGATTGAATCCCGGTCGGGTGTACTGAGGATGGTTTTTCCAAAATACTTTTCTACACTCACTCCCGTGCAAATGTGGTTACACTCACTCTAAATATAACCTTCATAATCCCTAAAACCATCAGAATAATTAACACATAGCATATAAACCTGACCGAGTAGTAAAATACGATGCTAAAAAAAGTATAGGGATATGATGTACTAGACATAACATCTTTTGTAGGTTTTGAATACTGAAATTATTTTACCTTACATCATCTGCCTTTTACACTATTTAACCTGAAAGGTAGCCAGCTTACCTTGACACCTTACACTTTGGTGCAGCTTATAAGATAGGGCCATAGTGTAACTAGCAACTAATGTACACCTCAGTTACCCTGAAAGTTAGCAAAGTTTCCCCAAGGGAAATAAAATAATACTATAGAGCCTCATGTGTCATAAGTCTATTTCATCCCTTTTTATATTTTAATATTATTTTTGATTTCAAAAAAATTATTTTTTCATTGCTGCGTTTAGACAAAGAGGTAATGGCTGCCTCATGAAAAAATCGTCACTGCCCAATCCCCCGACATAAGTTTCTATCGGGACTCAACAGGAAGTAGTGTGAAACATACAAGGCAACTTCCTAAAAGAGAAAAACAAAAAGGAGGAAAAGTAAAAAGAGAGAAAAAAGAAAATGGTGTTTTTGGTGTACCTTTTAAGTTTCTATACACTTTTCCAATGCCTTCTTCCAAATATAATACATTTACATCATAAAGCGAAAAGAGGTTTTCCTTATAGAGATATATTATATCTACTTTGAGGTATTCATATGTCCATATATCATATCACATCCTCTGCAACTGTCACTTTTGATAGCTATTATCAATAACTATAAAATAACTATAATAAAGTACCTACAGGTAGTAAAATTGTTGACGGCAAAATAAATAAATATACACACACACACGCAGGCATGTTTATTAATTACCATGGAATTTCTTGAAAGAATAGTGTAATGTATAAGGTTTTCATAAAATCATACTCGCATAGTGTGAATTAATTCTACAATGTGGGCTAATTTTACTATTATTATGTAGTTTTTTTTACGCCGTTCTGTATCCAACCCTAGTCCAATTCTTGACTCCTTGTGATGGTTCAAACTGTTGTTAAATAAGGTCAATTGCTTGGGTGGTATTGTTCACTGTACATCAAGTGCTTATTAAAGAAACAAAATAGTTTATCATATTTATTGTGACAGTTTTTAGGCCTGCATTTTCCTAAAGTAGACAAGTAGACTTACATAAATATTATTTAGGTTATACTCTACCATTGGCCTGCATGTTATTATTTATTTTGTTCTCTATTGAGTCATTTTTTTTTTATAAATCTACTATTTGAAAGTAATTTTTTTTTATAAATCAACTATTTGAAAGTAATATTTATTTACAATATTTGGCTAGTTTACTTGAAATGATTGAGTAAACCCAATCTTTGTTAATTGTATTGTGTTAAGTGAAAATACCCAATAATTATAATGCATAGCCACATTTTAAGAAATTCAGGTAAACAACCATTTGTTGAGCATTGAGTTATTGTTACTATCTATCTATTCATTCATGGTGGTCTGTAAAGTGTAAACATTGGTGATAGTATGCAAGTAAAATGTTTAATCAGTCACTCTAGCCATAGTTTATTGTAACATAAGCATAGTTATAAATTTGTATGAACACACATAAGAAAATATCATAGAAGATGAGCCTATTTAGTTATGTCAGTCAGTATGTACAGATTTTAATGAACATTAGATACAATTGATTGGAAACTAAACTAATATAATATTTAACAATGTAACAAATAATATTTTAGGTATGCTTATTAAGTCACATGTTGCATTTAGTATGTATTCTTACAACTAGCTAATAATGACTATAGTGTTAAAATATTTCAGCTATCATATTAATTTTTTTTTTTAATTTTTTAGCACCGCATCTTACTACCCGCTTGGGTTATACGCTTTCTGAATTATTAACGTTTTATATGAAACAAACGAATATTTTATTCAGGTTTTCTTTCTAATCTGAGTGTCACGATTTTACACTATTTTAGCAAAAGTAGATTTTAAAACTTTATTGAAATATTTTAAAATTAATTTACACGTTTTAATCAATGTCAACTATATCTCATAGATTAACTAAAATATTAATAAACTCTGAATTTCCCAGAAATGTTAGCCTGTATTTTGTGTTTCAACTTCACCTGTCATCTGCGCTGTGCATGGAGTTTTTCACACTGATAATAAATTTGTTATGATTGTAGCATTGCCAGAATGTCAGGGGTAACTTGAAAGAATGTCTAAGATGTATGCAATAAAAGTTATGATAAATCCTATTTAATTACAGTTAACTCCCGACTATCCGGATTTATCATTGCTGTAGAATGCACAGACAACTACAGTCACAACTTTTTCTTTAGTGTTGACATGTGAATTGTATTTATAACATTTATAATATTTTATATTAAACAGATTTACATAGGTATGTGTAAAAATACAATGTGGCTTGTTTGTTATTTCCTTTATTTTGTGAAGTACAGTAGAGTCTCGCAAACTCGACCCATTGTGGACTGAGATGGTGTTGAGTTTTAAAAATGAACTTGCATAAGATGTATGTTTACATTGTCATGTTTACTAAACAAGGATGAATCACAGTACAGTATTGAATATTATAGGTACAAAACAGTACTGTACATAGAATATTGTATTGATTCAAATAACACGTTACTGAATTGGAAAACTAACAAACTGAGAGGTTATACAGTTGATTGACCTTGGATTGTGATGACTGGTGCCAACAACTGTGTGCACGTGCGCATGTCGAGTTTCCGAGACTCTCCTGTAATGATATATTCTTTCTTACTTTAACATATTGGTGGCGATTTTTCTTATGACAATTCTCGGAATGTGTTTAACACATTTTACAGTACAACATTTACTGTTGAGTTACTTCTTTTATTGAAAAATTAAACCTACTATTTGGTGTGCATACATATTTTAATCCACAAACCAAATAACCCGAGTACAGATAATTGGGAGTGTATTATTATGATACAGAACAGTTATAATACATATATAAAAGCTTGAATCTACATATTAATATTCAGTTAGTCAAGAACTAAGCTAGAACCCTGGAAAATGTAAATATTAGTATCTGATACCTTAATGACTGCCATGTCATATTAAACAGAGGCTAACATGAGGACTGTATATCATGATAACCAGTGTGACTGAAAGCAGTCATTTTCATTATAGATTAATATCAAATTGTTGGTGTAATTTTTAAAGTTTATTATTTTCTGAATGTTAAAAGTTCGGTGATAGTATTTTTGTAATGCACTTTTTTTTTAATGCGGTTATATACTAAAGAGTAATTTATATAGACTTTAGTAAGGTTATAGAAAAAAATATGTTTAAGTCTAAATCTAAATATTGTTAAAATTTAGATATGGTTGGCTATCATTTTATTTGCATATTTTAGGGCTTTGAACCAAAAACCTTTTGACTATTGCTTTAGTGAAAGAGTGATCTATCCCTTTCAAAAGACACATCACATTTTCCAATATCTTTCAAAATAATTGTACTAACTGTTATTAAAATTGAGCTTTTTTAAGATTGTAAAATAACTTTGGATGCTTCAATTTTTCTATAAGCTATCAAGGCCATAAAATTTATTGATTGTGTCACCCTTACAATATACCGGATTGTTGACGACGGAGATCGAGGTTTGAATTCCGGTTGTGTGTTCTGAGGGTGTGTTTTCCTAAATGGTTTTCCACTCCTTCCACACAAATGCGGGTATACATCCTTCTATTCAAACATCATCATCAACACATTGGTTTAGTTTGTATCTAAATTGGGGGTAAGTAGCGGTGCTTAATAAATATAGTCTACACATGTATTATTGCTGAATCTATTTATTAGGAGTAAAATTCCAAAAATATGTTTTATACTTATTGGTTTTATATTTAAGTTTGTCTAGTTGTAGTACCATAAACTTAAACCAAATTAAGGTAAAAGGTTTTTGAAAAAAATTTCTAGATTCTAATCTTGCATAAACACATTTTTCAAATAAAACATTTGTGTGTTAATGGATTAGGTCTGATTAAAACAAATATGCTCTTTTTACTGTAGTCAATTTTCAGCTACAGCTTTTTTTTTCCCTTCCATTTTAGATTAAAAAGAATTAAAGATGGAAAAAATGTTACCTGTATTCACTACCTGTAAAAAGTATACATGCTTTGAATATCACAGTTAAAAATAGTTGAGGACAAATGTTAGAGTAAATTTTTCCAATAATGCCAGAAATCTTGAAAAGCTAAACAAATAATAAATGTGTTCAAGTCAAAAGGTAAACTTTCGTACATGTCATTTAGTTTTCATTCTGTCTTGTACAAACTAGTTTCTTTAATAGTTTATTTTTCAATAGGTTACACCTCTAATAGTTGAGTTTTACTGTCGTTTTGATGGAAATGGTACTTTTTACACTAAAATAATTTTCATTCACATGTTTCACAAAACATTGCAAGAAGATTTCTGTGCATTTAGTTAGAGCATTCCTAGTGAACCTTTAGTAAATTTGATATCAAGTGTAGGAGGGTTTTGTAAAATAATTAAAGACTGAATTTGTGAATAGATGATTGATTGTTCAATCAAGTGTGTGATAATTGTTGAGGTTTGGTTTAATACTGTACATAGTTTTAATATGTTGTATGTATATTAGCTACTTGCTTTTGTAATAATAAAATATTATTCAAACATTTTCAAAATCTTTATTTCTCTTGTTAGTGGTGGAAGGATAGAGAAAGAAGGAGGCATTTTACTAAACTGACCCGGCCACAGGCTGGAAACAGTTTATGGTGAAGATAGTTAAGACAACAAATTAAACAAACAAAATTTGAATCTTTAAAAAATCCTATACTCTTTAACCATCAACAACTGTTTCCAACCTGTGACTGGGTCACTTAAGTAAATTGTCTCATCTTCTTCTTTCTTGGTATCCTTGAATCCTTTATTTTCCATCCTCATTACATACCATCTCTGTCTTGCTTCCTCTACTATCTTGGGTACTTACCCTACCCCTACTCTTTCCCAGATAACTTTTTTCCTAGTCTCTCTCATATTCAATCAATGCCCGCCCATTTTTCTGCTGCATATGTGACATATGTGACACCCTGTACAAACACTTCCTTACACTTCAAGGGCAATTCTCTTATCCATAGCAGGTCTTTTACACACCTATAGAACAAGAACAACTCTCCCTGCTGTCCTTTCTACTCCATCCAAATGTATTGCTTTACTAGGCTTTATCTTCTTCCTTTTAATAATTACCATCACTTCACACTTCACCACGCTAAATTTTATTTCACTCTATCACTACCTAGTGAAAGCATTCACAAGCATTGACACAAAATAGTGAAGGGGGGATAGGGATACTGTAAAAAAATCTTTACATTCTAATCTCCATACCACTTATTAAATTACTAAATTATATCTGATTTAAAATACCCCATGTTGCCCTTCATACCATGTTCTTATTGTACTGGTACTGTACATTATGACCAAGGAAGCCCTTGATAAAACTATCTGCTTATATTCTGAACAGGTAATAAGACTCGGTGATAAAAAAAAAAGATGAGATTATTCTCTATACTTTTAACATTTACAACAGCTTCTAGGCTCATCCAGGGTTCAATATGAGGGAACTGAATTGTATCCACTCGGAATGGTATCCATTCCGACAGTTTTGTAATAAACTGCTTTTGTGAAAATCCGGAATTGTATCCACTCGGAATGGTATTCATTCAGACAGTTTTGAAATATACACCTTTAAGAGAAAACCTGAATCATATTCACAAATGGCCGACTTGAGGTTTAACGTAAAAGCTTTGTCACACTTCTGGTAGAGGGCAGCAGTATGGAATATTCTTAACTTACTACTTGTATACGCGAGTGCAGCCAAATCAGTATGTTAATTCAATCAAATTATTTAAATAACTTTAAGTAATTATTTGAAATTCATAGACTCCTATAA
>CABFWB010002751.1:72771-84822 GCA_902151455.1 Timema bartmani | reverse complement strand
CGCTGTTTGATACTAGATATACTTACAGCGGCGCGGCTATGTTATGACTGTTTTCTACGAACGTTTTAGTTAATTCTCAGACAGATCTCGGAACCCCTTTGACCCTTCCACGGAACCCCTTTTGGGAAACGCTGCCTTAGAGAACAAAATGCCTTTCTCTAGTAAAAATTCCTATCAAATTTGTGGAAATATAACCTTCTATAAATATTGTAGTAAATATATTTTAAGATGTATAAAACTGTACATACTAAAAAAAAAAACTGATTATTTACTTTTCAAGATGTACTAAATGTAAGCTACTCTTAAAACTTTTTTTCTTTCACACTACAAAATTTTCAGGGAAAATGTTTATAGTGTTGGATTTGCCACATTATAAGAAATGAAATTAATACACAAACACAAAAGTACACATTCTTGAAAGCTAATAGAACATCACAAACTGAAATGTGTCACTGAGGTTAGCAGAGTAATACTAACGTGAATAACATAAAGAAATCTTATCAGCCAACTTCCTGTGAGATAAAAAATAAGACCCGCTCATCTCTACACTTCTGCCAATCGTAGATAGAACAAGTAGTTAGACTGAGATTTGTAAAATAAAAAAATATTAAAACAAAAATAAAGTGTGGTATGCCATAGAAAAGAAGAATAAACAATTTTAAATTCCTGAAAATTTTAAAACCTTGCCTATACAGTTTTTAAAATATGTTTTTAACCATAAACCTTCTAAACACAGCTGCTCAGAGAATAAGTGAAACATATAACAATTTAATATCCATGTTTAAATCAAATTTTGAATCAGTTTTGTATCTTTATATCTTTAGTCTATATTGACGAATTACAATATGGAGAAGCTTATGAGCTAGGGTCATAGTAAAAAACTTCAAGATAAGACTGCTATCTTTAATGGTAGGTCAAGATTTGATGGAGAGCGAGATGGGATAATGCCTCAGGGCCTCCACAAACTTGTTATTTATATTTATGAATTTATGAATAAAATACAAATATTTTTACTTTCAAAATTATAATATTATAACTGTCCTTATCATGATTAACTAAAAACAAAATAAATAGGTATATATTTTATATATATATATATATATATATATTTGTTTTTGTTTTAAAAAAATCTAATTTAATGTGATGACAATAGTTCCTTATTACAATAATATCTCTAACATTAAACTTTGATGAAGATAAGGTTGAAACAATATGTACAGTTACCACCAAAAAATAAATGTTAATACACTTTCGCACAAACTTTTTCATATTCTCATATCTTTATATATCAATTTTAAACTAAATTATTTAAATGTCTTTGGAAAATTTCAAATTTTCAAAATTAAGTTATTGATAAAATACCATAAAATAAGTTTTAATTTGTAAAAATGAAAATGTATTCTTATTTATCACAAAAAACTATTTCCAAATACTCATTTTAAACTCAATCTTCAAGATTTATTTCAAAAAATTTCAAATTTTCTATAATGTCCTAAGTAAACTACCATAAAATTTATTTATTTTAGAAAAATAAACACGCATTAAATATATCTTATGAAATACTGTACCAATTTTGAATCAAATCTTTTAATACCAAATTTTACAAAAATCAGTAAACTAAACCTTAGCTTAGTCGGTAGCGTGTCTGTCTAATGAGCTAAGAATCTCGGGTTCGATTCCCGGCATGACCAAAAAATTTCTAGTTGGCGAAATGTGGGTTTACCCTTTCACAGTGATGAATTAACCGCTGGGGACTGGATGTTGTGCCTGTCCTAGTCTTAAGTTATATCATAAGGCATATGAAGATATGACAGGCTGAGCAAGCCGGTAGCAAAAAATATATGACTTGAAAGAAAAATTACCAAGGCCGGAAACAGTAATTGATTTTTAAAAAAAAAAGCCATAACTAAAATACTAAGCAAAGATTTTTTTAGAAAACAAATATATACATATAAAATTATTTATTATCTAAAAAGATACCAATTTTGAGCAAAATTGCTAGAGTCAAAATGTTCAAATTAATAAAACCAGTCATCAGTAAGCTACCCTTAATTTGAGGGTTCAGGTCAGTATCAAATATACTCCTCAAAAAACTCTCTATAACATCTAAGATATCAAGTGTGAACAAAACCCATCAAACTATTTCAGAACTGTGTCCAAGGCCAGACCAAAATGTAAAATCCACTTTTATGGGTTCAAACACATTTATGACGGTGATTCATCATAACATCGAGGTTAAAAATGTTCAATGTTACTTCCTTTCTATAGATAAGAGAAAGAAAAAAATATTTTCAGTCTAAGGCCTATGCCCTATTAAAGACTCACTAACTTTTATGATGTAGTGTACTAGAACTACAATCATATTTTTATACATCATAGGATTTTAAACTATCAGGTATGATAGATAGTATGTATCAATTATAAATTAACACTAATAATATAGTAAAATGTTATCAATGCTGAATGCCAACATATAATATGGGTTTTTATTTTCTAAAAGCTTCTTCCTATCAAAAACCACCTGGGGTTGGAGCTGTTTTCAACGTGTGAGGGGGTGGGGATAATTATATGTTGAAGCCAGTCATATTTAATTAGTTTTAGTGCTACATATCTCAAACAAACACGCAAAGCCTGTTCACCTCCTGTCTCTGTTTATTAATTAGAATATAATTATTCTATTTTTGTGTTAGTTGATTAAAAGAAAACTGAAAAGCTGAAATGTCATATTTTATAAAGACAAAATAAATATCTTTTAGGCCATATAAAAATAAATAAATGGAAGCCAACAGCAAAAAATACTTTATAATCTGGTCTTCAGCCATTAGATAAATTTCCTCTTTTAACAATATTAATATATAAATTTGTTTCATAAAAAAATCGTTAATGACAAGGAAGTACAAGGTTCGTAACCCAAAAAGGGGACTTTTACTGCTGGTTGTGTTTACTACATTAAAAGTATACAAGTCATACCCAGGCAAACAATTGCCTTAGAAGTCAACTTTATTTCTTGTCAAAGTTACAGAGTTTGTAGGAAAGTTCAGTATAAATTTGAGACGTTTGATGATTTTTGTGCAAATCTACAGCTTGAGACCTTTTTTTTGAAAACTCCACCATTTTTTTAAGACTTCAAGAAACCTGTTTTAATAGTGTTCATACATTTCAAGGCTAATGTAAATCTTAAATATGTGTAAAAATACATTCAGTATTTATTGCAGTAACGCTTTTGAAAATTTGTAAATTTCATGATAATCCTCACTCAAATTGGTGCAGAAATCATTTTCTTTGCATGCAGTATTAACTAATGTCCAAATTTTGGTTTTTTCAGTCCAACCAAGTTGCATAAAAACTTTTTTACAGTTCTTACAAAATTAGCCTATTATAAACACAAAGTCATTAATTTTGTTTCTTGGAGTACTAGTTTTACATTACAAAATGAATTAGTTTTCTTTCTTGTGAAGTACTAGTAAAGAGCGCGTACTTTCTAAAATCTATAATAATTCATAAGCATCACTAGGTTTCCTAAAAAAAAGCTTTCAACATATGTTTTTAGTCTTACTACCCGTTTAGGCTATACACTTATGTAATAATTAAGCTAATGCTTTAATGGATGAGGAAGGTTATATTTGTAGGAAGTGTGCCCTGCATTTGCGTAAAGGGAAAATGAAAACTAATTTAGGAAAAACCACCCTCAGTACATCAGACCGAGATTCGAACGTCGATTTCTCCGTCATAGGCAGTCTAGTCTACTGCTAGAGTAGCATATTAGACCACGCGGCGAACGAAGCGGGTAGTTATTAATGATAATGAACAACCCCAAATGTCAATTTTGTTACTCAAAATTCCTGTAGGTACGCTTAAAAAATTCTCAGAAAATTATTGACATATTGGTCACGTGCTTTCAAAATGGTTCACCAAAATTGCCCTAGACGTAGGCTCCCCATTCCATTCACCCCGATCAAACGTTGATCGATTACAGTAAGCTGCAGCATAGCCTAACAAATTAAGGTAAGGTTGCTAGCTTTCAGGATAATCGGCTTGTATCTAGGACACAGACAAAGCTACATCTTTTAAATGGCGAAGTATATATTCCAAAACTGCTCTGGTGGCCTACTCACCAGATAACGAGGGGCGGTGGATCAGGCTAGCTTGAGATGCTGGCCTTCTCTGGGAAGACTCTACACACTCGGCACCCAGTTCGACTCCTGTCTGTACCTCTCGGAAAGCCGCTACCTGAGAGGCCGACACGGCTAGAGCTTCATTCCCTGCAAACACAAACGCACATCGTCAACGGATGTTGGCCATCCGAATAGGGCTGAGGGCCGGTATTTAATCCAAAATATTGTGTCCACTAAAAGGTGGGAATTACCTTAGTTAGGTTTCCATTCTCTCTTCAGGCAAATAATTCCATATTTCCTAGTTTTTCTAACATCTCTGTCAGGTTTGATATGTGCAAAATAAAAACCTATTTAGATTATTTAATATACTAACTTCCAGTGGAACTTCGTTTATCTGACCTCATTGATCCGGATTTCCAGTTTATTCGGACTGAAATTTCGCATTAATTTTTCTTTTTGTAACACATTTTTAAGGGACAAATAAATTATGAATGAGTCATAACAAAAACTTACTCAATATTTTATGAATAAATGATTGTAGCATGTTTCAAGTGTTTTGTGAAAATAAATGGTGAGTTTTAGTAATAATAAGTTATACATTGTTTTAGTGCAATTTTGCTATAATTATTTCCGGATTCTCCTCCCAAGGTCCCAGTTAGGCCGGATAAATGAGGTTTCGCTGTATTTTAATACTGACACTTGATTATTTATTACTGATGATACTAACACTGATTTACAATCGGCAATAAGGATGTCTTAGAGCAGGTTAAGCCAAGAATGTCCTTAGACAGTAAGATGGTAAGGAAAAGGCTATCCTACTTTGGCCATGTTTTGAGAAATATCTCCATGGAAAGGGATATCGTGCTCGGCGTGGTGAGTAGTAAAATAGGAACGGAATGGTAACTACGAATACGTTAACTGGATGCCGTCAAGGACACTGGCATAAGAATTGCCTAGTTAAAACAAGCTACGAGGAACAGGAAGAGGGAAATGATCCTTAGAATGATCGAGAGTCGTACTCGACTGACCGGTTGGAAAGAACCAATTAAAAAATATATAAATAAAAGTCAAGATATTTGGGGAAACGCACCAGCAATCAACTGGACAAAGAATTGGGAAGGTACATTCATGTTCGCTTCCTTTACCCCGAAATGTAGCAAACTTACCTTGCTTATTTCCACTATGAGACAAGTTATAGGATAGGGCCATTGTGGAGCCATTCGAGGTAAGACTGTGTACACTTTCACTATTAAAGGAATGTAAAACAGGCTTCTACGTTCAAAGCCAAGTACTTTCGACCGGATTTATTGTAATTTATATCGAAAGGTATGTAATATATATCGAACTAAGCCCAGTGACCTAAATCAATCGTGGATGAACTATAACGTCACGATGGATAGCGTGGACGGAAATATGCGCGGGGCTACATCAGCAACGCCAACACGAAGGAAACGCTAATTCCTTTAGGAACGTACTCTTGCTTCAGTTAATATATTACCCGCATCAGTAGCCAAATAGTCTAAGGCGTCACTCTCGTGTTGTACTGGCCTGCTGATGACGGGGAGATTGGGGTTCGAATCCCTGTCAGGTTTACCGAGGCTGGTTTTTCCTAAATGGTTTCCCACTCTTTTTTCATACAAATGCGGCTAGATTACCTCTAAAATGTTTCCTTCCTTATCCCTGCTCCATTAGAGTAATTATAATATATGCTGAGCAGGTAGCACGGTGATAAAAAAAAGTTAATATATGTTTTATAAGAGATTTCCTTCATAAGTCTGATAGATCTCAAGATTATGACGAAACTCTGGCCACAGATTCTAAAATATTATAAAAGTTGTATCATTTATGCAAACTTGATATTTAGATTTTATAGTTCTATACCTCGGGACATTTTTATTTTGACCCTAGCCCTCAAATTAAGAATAGTTTACCAAGTGATTTTTTTTAGTTCAAATTTTTTCAAAAATGACAAACAATTTTGATTAAAATGCATATCTAAGATTTGTTTGACATGACCAATTGTATTGTATCACTAGTTTTTGGGTAAAAATTTGTTTAGTGATGGAACATTTTTGAAAATTCAAAGTATTTAAAAAAAATGCCTCCGAATATCTTGTTTAAACTGTAGGCTATATCTGGGGATGGCGTGGTATGACAAATAACACCATATACTTGTTTTTGGAGTAAAGACCCATTCATATGTACTAAGTAGTTTACTGATTACTGATTTTTCAAAAACTTGAAATATTTTACAAATGGCTCTAACGATTTGGTTCCAAATGGGTACCTTGGAAGTGTTTGACATTACAAATAACCTTAAATATTTGGTTTTGATTAAAATTCGATAAATAAGTGTTTACTAATGAGTGATTTTTGAAAATTCGAATTATTTTGAAAATGGCTTTAACGATTTTACTTGAAATGTATATCTGGGGAGTGTTTTACATGAACATGACAAATAAAGCTCTATAGGCATACTTGTTTTTTGGGGGGTGGGAGGGGGGGAATACGGTTATGGGTAGTTTACTGATTTTTTTAAATTTGGATATATTATAAATGGTTCTCAAGATTTGTTTTAAAATGGGTATCTGTTAAGTTGCTTGAATTATAAATAGTTAAATAGATTTGTTTTTTTCTAAAAAGAAATACAGTAGTTAACAAGTGAATGATTTCTGTAAAAAATATAATTTAAAAAAAAATAGTTTTAGCGATTTGGTTCTAAATTTGTATCGGAGGACTATTTTACACTATCAATAATAATGTATATTTATTTATCCAAAATAAATTAATTCAAAGGTGTTTACTTATGACGAATTAGAGAAAATTTGATTTTTTTTTAAAGTGACTTTTGAAGATTGAATTCAAAATGGATGGAAGTATGGGGATAGTTTTTCATGATAAACAAGAATACATTTATTTTTACAGATAAATAATATTAGATTACTAGTTTACAAATAATTAGTTTTGAAAATTTGAGTTTTGTTAAATAAATATATTTAAACTGTTTGGTTTAAAATTTATATTTAAAGAATGTTTATTTAGATCAACAAGATGATGCGTTTGTTTTAATGAGTAAAAACCTAATTAAGGGTAGTTTACTTAAAACCTCTGTTTGAGAATTATTTTCTAATATATAATACACAATAATAGAAAGTTTGTGTGATTGTTCTGTACCATTTATTTTTAAATATTCTTAAATTCTACATTATCTTTGTTCGCACGCTTTGCGTCCTACTGTTCAAAATATTCACATTTTACAATAATATTATGAGCTAAGATTAAGTGAGGTAGCATTTAAAGGAAATGTACCACCATTTTCGTGGATACAGAGTGGGAAATCATTTAAGAGTACATTATATGAATACACCTGAACGGGATTCGAGCCCTGACCTTTAAATAACCAGACATTCAAACAAGACGAGACCAACACCTTTGTCCACGTGACCATTGCTGTGGGTACCTACAATAATCATTAGTGAAGTAGCCTATTATTAGAAACGTTTACTAACAATTTTGATTGATATTATAGTATTACTTAAAAAAAAATTCCATAGTTTTCTATTGGTGACTTTCAACCAATATTTGCAATAAAAATATTCTGCCAACAGTCAGTAACCAACACGCCAGTGGTGAATGTATTGTAGATCTGGCTGCATACGAACGAATTCGGCCTCGTCACACCAGCAAGAGCGTGCATCACATGCCCATCAGCTGTGATACAGTCGGCCCGAAATCGTAAATCTACACATACACTATTGCACGTGGATCATTAATGATGATAGAGTTAATAGAAGTTCTTAATATTGAACATTTTTGAAATGTTAAAAGATATTTGGATAAAAACTACATCGAAAAGGCAGTTTTTGATCATTTTAGAATGGCTTCACAGCTAAGCATTGTGCACAAATCTTCATTATGTCATAACAGGGACATACTGTAGTTATTAACAAGAAACTTTGCCGCTTTGTCCCCCATCGTCACCACGGAAAATGTCGAGTAATCATTCAAATACGAATGCACTGCACACATTTCTGGCCTATCGTAGGTCTATAACTTCTATACCTCACGCGAGCTAAGTTGTGTGCCTGCTATGATGAACGCTTTCAAAGTCTCATTCCCACGTGGCTAGTAAATCGTGAAATCAACTGCGTCACTGCTGCCACCATGTGAACATATATTACTGTCAGTGTCAAGACTGCCATTGCAGTACCGTCGCGAACCAAATAATTTTAATGTAAGATAGCGGGAGATTTACTGCAGTCACTTGCACTCGTGTGATGTGAACAGCTCTTTGTATAGAGCCCACAGCCGCGACAGTGTGGCAGACTGACAGTGAACCTTTTCGCGCCAAGCACCTGTTGTTATGTCTTCCAACCTAAACTAAATGTATTTTGAGCATTAATTTATCAGGTTCAGCAGCCAAACAAACACACATGTCTTGAACAATTCGAAGAAAATTGAAGAATGAGTTTCTTCCAATGCTAGCCGTCACTATCCACTTCTTGTTTATTTTTAATACGTCTATTTACATCAATGTTAATCATTTATACAACCAATCTAGCCATAGAATGGACAAGTTCCGTCGTTGAGGTGTTCACTGCCAAACTAACACATTGACTTTGGTCCAGTCCAGCGTGTAAACGGATAATGTCGTGTTTACAAACGCCCGCACAGCTCGGCGACTACCAGCTAGTGGCGAAGCCTAAGCTTGCTAAGAGGCATATCTACAAAATCTTGGCTTCTAATCTAAAACATCCCTCGAGTAACGGGATGCAGCCATACTTTGTCCCTCCTTTGCTATAGTTTTTTGAGAAGATTTTGCCTGGGTGGTCGAAATAGAGAGACCGAAGGATGTTGCACCACGCTGATATTTAATGCCAAGGATAGTGTTAAATAAATGTGAATTTTGAATATTATCAAGTTGGATCAGATCTTATTATATTTATAAATTAATAAAAACAAAGGATGTATAAAATATAATCATTAGAGTAGTGCCGAATTTGTTTTTCATGTGATAAGTCAGATCATATTATCTGCAGCTGTCACTTTTGATATATTATTAATGTCTATAAAATAACACTAATAAAATAGTAAAACGTTATTTTTGCCGCAAAAAGGCTAGTATTTTCTAAGAAAAATCTTCCTATGAAAATTGGGCTGTGCGCCGTAATTGGCCTTGAGCGAGGTTCGCTATCATATCATAAAGAAAATAAAGGACTTTTTAAAGGCAGTTATTTACTAGGATGTCCGGGCAACTCAAACGTAGCCCTGAACCCTGCATTCAGGGTCACGAGTTTGTTACGCCATTTTAGCCCTGAGTAGTTTTTAACAATCAATATGCTTCCACCCGCTTCGGTGACCGCGTGGTCTAAGGCGCTACTCTTGCAGTAGGCTAGACTGCCGATGACTGGGAGAACGAAGTTCAAATCTCGGTCGGGTGTACTGAGGGTGGTTTTCTAAAATGGTTTTACACTCTCCCCCCGGTCAATGCGGGTACACTTCCTCTAAATATATCCTCCGCAATCCCTAAAACCACTAACGTAATTAATACATAAGTGTATAACCCGAACGGGTAGTAAGACGTGCTGCTAAAAAAAAACTTGACTGGGTCTCCCGCAAGCTCCGGCAAAAGGGGGAGGGGAGGAATAGCGAAAGATTTTTCGAATAGGTAGTGGGAGATTCCCCCCCCTGCCCCCCCTCCGTCTTACTACCCGTCTGATACTTCCACATGCTAACACTAATAAGGTATGGACAAGGAAAGCATAATGCAGATGAAATATTTCCACATTTGCGTGGAAGAGGGGGATTAATTTAGGAAGACCCCATCTCATTTCACCCCCCAGGGATTAAAACCCCCCGACCTTTCCGTGATTGGCAGACTAAATCAACGCATTTTTCCCCATGTTCATTGTTGTAGGTGGCTATATATACATTTATTTTTTTCATTTTGCGAAATTACTAAACTCGAGACTATTTGAGAGTAGTAATAAAACCTCTACTAATGCGGAGGAAGGTCTGTGATTCAAGAAATATAAAAAACGCCGTTCTACTACGTGTAGGTCACGTGTAAGCAGTAAAAACCGAGGAAAACCTCCCTTTCTACCCTCACCACATTTAGACCACAGGCATCATTAGACCACCACCCGTATCTCAGGCTCTCGGGGAAAGCGACCCCTTCCCTACTACTTACCCCAGAAGTCATAATTCACCAAGCAGCGCTGCGGCAGATCTTTCTGCAGGGCCGGGCGGGCTGTAGACTGTAAGAGGCAAGGGTGGGGAAGACACAGGGCATGAGGGACTTACAATAAGTCGAGGGTGCTAGGATAGGACAAAAACAGGCAGCCACAAGATAAAGCCATGTTTTCAAATTACTTCACAGCGAGTGCCTTTTGACAGACTAATCGATAAACATATAACTACAGTCCAATTTTCATAATAGGGACCTTTAAGAAAACACACTTTTTTTTTGCTGCTAGAATGGATGGCATCTTAATATTCTGCTGCTGTTATTTAATAGGTATTGATAGTATCTGTTTAAAGTGATATTTGATATATATATATATAACTGATATGTTAAAATACTTCAATAGTATAATCAAAGTAGGCCTTTACAAATAAGAATCACCATTAGCGTGGAGAGAGGATGGGAAAACCACAACAATAAATCACTTCTCATTCATAGCAGCACTTCCAAGTGTAAGCTATGTACACATTGGACGATTATCGGCCGACGCGTGTCGCTTGACAAATTTATTGATCAAGTCAGGCCACCGACTTTTCCAAGACAAAAGACTCCACCAATTGTGCCCGTCCATATAGAACAGCAACATTCATTGCCGACACCTACTTAAGTTCTTCTAATGATTGTAATTGTGATGAATCCCTTAACCACTGCTGGCATCGCAGCCTCTTTTATTGTAATTTTTTAAAAACGTGCAAAAACGTAAAAGGCTATGGTAGAAAAGGGAGTTGTTTAAAAAGGGGGTGAATCAAGGGACGAATTTAATGTCCAAACTATTATTAAACGATGGAAGCTAGTTTGTTTAAAACTTTCTCCGAATAACTAAATCGGATTTTGAAGAGTTGCTTACTGTGGCAGCACCCATGATTACCAAAAGATGTACTAATTTTAAGGACCCCATCTGTCCAGAAGTGAGGTTAGCAGTGACACTTCAGGTAATTGGCTAGTGGAGATTCATACACAAGCCTGATGTATCTCTTCAAAATATCAAAGCCGTACATATCGCGCAATCAGTGCATAAAGTCTGAGAAGCTAGCATAGATGCTCTTCATAAATATCGTGAGGTAAGTTTCATGATTAAATAAAATAATTATTTACTTGTTCATCATGACCTTTTATTGCAATATGTTCACAAACAAGTAGTAAATAACTAAACAAGAAACTAAATAATAAAAGGTAAAAAACTAATTCCGGTGTAAATAATATTAAAATTATATCATAATAAAAAAGTTAAAATAATTATTTTTAAACTAAATATTAACTTTTAAATAACAAATGTTCTGGTTATTAATATCAAAATTTTGTCGATATCAAAAAGTTAATAGCTAGTTTTGGGTTTCATTTTGGTCCATCTGATTCAACGTAATGAATTCAGTCAAATTGTTGTATCTGTGCAAGTCAGTGATTGATAAGGAGTCCACAGGATTGTCCATTGAGTTTAGTGGAGTCGATCTTTGGTCGGGGCGATCATAGGCGGGTTCACCTGTGATAACTTGTGACAACAGAAATAATATATAGGATAGTAGAAATATAAACAGTAATTATTATGTTAACATTCATTTTGCTAAATAACATTCATTATAACCATGGTCCGGACTTTGATGCCCTACAAGTTACCAAAAAATTACCTGTAAAATTACCTAAACGTTACCAAAATTATTTCAAATTAAAAAATGTGTATATATATATATATAT
>CABFWB010002751.1:58181-72739 GCA_902151455.1 Timema bartmani | reverse complement strand
ATATATATATATATATATATATATGTCCTAAAAATATGAACAAAAACTCGTAATGCATGCGACTAAATCCAGTACGCACTTTTAACTTTAAAACTGGACACTAAAACATAATTATAGGCTATGCCTTTAGCAACTAAACTCTTGTAGTCTGCTAACAACTAGCCTGATTATAACATTTTAAAAATATCTGCTTCAGAAGTTATATCTAACCCCTTCCAACGCAACCCTCTCCAACTTTATTCCTTTGTCTCACTAGGAAGGTGTATTTTACAACCATACAAGTAAAGAATATACAAAGCTCATTGCCTATATTATCTTCTCATTCCAACATCTGTGTGTTGAAAAATATATGTTTACTATTTATATATATATAAAATATCAATATTATTCCGATGGTTTGAGGTCTGGTTGTAAGATTTTACTATAATAATTATGTTGGTGCTGAGCCAGTAAAAAGAAGTATTAGGGCTATGGCTCTAAAGCAAATTCTAATACAAAATTTCAAAAAAATAAATTTATCGAATCTGGAATCTGATATTTTCTTGAATCCTTGGTTCTCGAATATCTTTAAGAATTCTAAGGTTCGAGGTTACGAGAATCCCAACCCTAATTAATAATAATAATAATAATAATAATAATAATAATAATAATAATAATAATAATAATAATAATAATAATAATAATACAGTAGAGTGTATACTAGACGTACATAACAAAGAAGAGCTCGCCGGCTTGAAAGAGCGCTCATGGCAGTAAATCCTTATCAAAAACTCAAACCAGGACTTGATCTCTGGACAGATCAGTGTTAAAAATTTACATCACCTTCACTTTCTCGATATTTTTTTTTAATCCATGAATAAGCTTCTTCTACTAGAAGCTCCGGCCTCTTGTTAATTGCACTGCATTCAGAAAAGAGTAGAGGGAATTAATAAAGCGTGCTACCTCGTAATCACGTCTGAGGGAAGAAAGAGAGAGAAAGCCGGTATCGCCAACTTGTTAAAGTCTAGCTAAATTTATTTTGTACATATAAAATTTCATCTGCGTGTTTTTTAATACCAGTACTTTCTTTCATCCTTTTACAACAACAACAAAATAAAGACACATATTTGATATACTGGAAGGATTGGGAGTAGAAGGACTACATGAGATAGTAGAGGGAACAAGACTGAGATGGTGTGAGCATGTAATGAGGATTAAAAAAGAGAGGATGCCAAATAAAATGTTGAAAATGAAGTATGTAAGAAAAAAATCGCAAGGGAGAGCAAGAAATTGGTGGGAGGAGCAGATAAGATAAAGTGTGCAAGTGAGAGAAGAAGAATGGAAGGAATTAAAGGAGGAAGAATAGAGGAAGATGGAGGCAATTTACTAAACCGTCCCGGCCACAGGCTGGAAACAGTTGATGATGATGATGTTTGATAGACGGTAAGAATCTCGACAGCCGCAAGACAAAAATGGCGACCTCCTACCAATGTTGGTTACTTTATTCATTTTGTTTTTCATATACTCTTAACGCTTCTTTTAATGGCAGTCTGACAGTAGTAATCAATCGATCAATAAATGGAGTAGTAATCAATCGATCAATAAATGGAGTACTAATATATTCCACAACAGGGCAAAGTTAGCTAAGGTTAAAACTAGCCACAAATTCCAAGGGTCCACAAATAACTTGGAACATTATGGAAAGAGGCCAACGTCACACGCAACAGATTCGTAGGTCTGAGGGTTGGGGGAATGAACTATTTCAAAATAGATGCCACGAAGCTGTGGAGTGAAACTTGTGACGATTTGTGGAATATAAAACATGTCTGACCAAAAAAAAAAGTTTTTGTGACGCTTTTAAACTGTACCAGTAAATAATAATAATAAAAAAAATAATAATTATTATTATTAAATCAAATAAAATACTAAACAAGCATATTCTGTAGTTTCACACTAAGACTAAACTTCAGGTGAAAGGAAGATCGTAATTCAAATAAAATAATAAACAAGCATATTCTGTAGTTTCACACTAAGATTAAACTTCCGGTGAAAGGAAGATCGTAGTTCAAATGTCGGTCGGGTGCACAGAGTTTTTTTTTCTAAACAGTTTATTACTCTTCACGTAAATAATAATAATAATAAATATTATTATTATTATCATCATCATCATCATCATCACTTTAATAACTAACAACTCTTGAACACAAAACCTCTGCAAGCACTGGCTAAAGTTGAGAGCGTTGAGTATCAAGTGCTGATCTTATCGATGAGATGTCAATAATTTTGTTTGGTTTGGTTGAAATCAGATGGAAAATATTGTTTTTAAAGTTGTTCAACCTAATTTTAAAATAGTTTGCTCCTATTGATTTAGCCCGTAAAAAAACGTTATTTTTTAAATAATGTTCCGAGAAAATAATAATATGAAGAAAAATTGGACTTTGATTAAAACTTACGATTTTCTTACTAGTATGGCCATACAAAGCCTGTGAATATAGACAAGTTCATCTAATATTCTAAAATATAAGTATAGTGAGTTTAAATTAATTAAATAAAAAATTATATAACTTAGGCTATAGTGTTTGGAAATGTTATCAATTTTAGACACTTTTCCCTTATTTCAAAATTGGTTCAAAGGTTTCTAGAGTTATTTTTAAATTTTGGCAGCCTAATTTAGGATACTAGCTTTTATAAATGTAACTAAACATTTTGCCGGTATGTTTTAAGATTTTATGATCTAGGACCCGAAATTGTGGATCAAAGAAGATAAAGAAAAAAAATCTGGGAAGATGCCTGTGTGAGTTCTAAATTTGGACGAGATCTATCCCAGTTACAAGCGAAACACACAAACTTGGTCGTCACAGCAAAGTATATTAATGTAAGTGCCTCACATATTAGTATCTCTGTGCTGACCACATGACAACCTCAATCCGCAGAAGTTGACACTATCTTCACCAACAAACAACGGCCGCTCGATCGGTATGGTTCGATTAAGAGATGACACCATGGCGTTTTTATAAGGATGTATGAACTTAAAATTTCGCGAGAAATATCTTGATGGAACAATATTAGTAGGTACTAATTATAATTACATTTAAGATAGTTTATGCTTTCGTATTTATTTATAAATTTCAAGATTAGGAAATAGTAATATCAGAACACTTCTGAAAAGTTTTTTCTTATGCACCCATACTGTTGGAATTCAGGTGAAAGTCCAAAGTCTAAAATTCAAGTATTAATCGTCTCTAAAAAACAAGTTTACGATAAAACATCAAAAATCCTACATTTGTGTCAAAATGTTACGTACGATAAAAGTGTAACATGTGAGGTTTTAGCATCGTGTAAAAAAGTTGAGAAAAAATACAAGAAAGACAGAATTAATAAAAGGGGATAAGAGGTATTGTAGGTAATAAAACGTGAAATGTAAATTGAATCAGAAGTGAAATCGCATAATCTGGCTGTATTCGTAGGTAAAAAGCCTATGAAAACATAATACAATACAAGTAGGCCTACTGATATCACCCCACTACATATATCACCCCGGTGTATCCCCTTGTACATTAGTTTGAGTAGTTCTTCAAATGAACCCCGGTGTTTTCGAGCAACGAGCGACACATCCATGTAGACGTCCCTTACCCCATACAGAGCGAGATTAGTGTCTTAGAGTTACAATGCTGTTACAACAGTTTCATTAACTTGAAGCGACATTTACCGCCCGTCTGACCCTCATCTAAAAGGACTCTTATGTACACGTTTTGTGTCGCGCGACACCCGACGGCAGATTTCCCACGCGTTTTGTTGGTTGATTTTATGCGCGCGACATTTGACGTCCGTCAATAAAAATGTGTAATGGAAGTGAACAGATTGTATCAGTGTCGCCTGTGTCCTTTGAGCGTTTTACATTTCAATATAGATTAAAGTTAAAAGAATAAATTTTGTTGTGCTTTCTTGCAGTAGGCCTATTCTTTTTTTAGATTTCCGTTTTTGTTCTCCTTCGATGACGAATCCCAAATTGCTTTTTTTCCCCTATCTTCGTCTAAAAAACGTTCAGTATTCAAACCATATATGTTTATATATATATATATATATATATATATATATATAATTATTTTAGCACCGGGGCCTTACTACCCGTTCGGGTTCCATGCCTATGTATTAATTACATTCATGGTTTTAGAGATTAGTAAGGAGGGAGAATGGAAAAACATTTAGGAAAAATTACCCTCGATACAACCGGCCGAGATTCGAACCTCGATCTTACTGTTATCAGCAGTCTAGTATAATGCGAGAGTAGTGCCTTAGAACATGCGGCCACCAAAGCGGTTTTTTATATATATATATATATAGGCAAATAAGATAAAATATCACTTAAGCTTACACAATAAACCTACTTGGATGGAAGCCTCCACGCAACTGGACTTATGTTCTCCGGTGCACGGGTCAATCCATGTCAAATCACCCAATTAAAAAATAAAATGTTGCTCGTAAAATTTATTTATTTATAATTTTTTGTAACAAAGTCTTATGACATTTGGAGAGTTGGATATGGGGGGTGTTTTATTTTTTAAATGTTCTAATTTTTTTTGGAGCGGCCATTTTGTTCGGACGCGTCCGCCAATTTCGCATTTGGTAGAGGTTTGCGGAAACTTTAATATCTCGCTTGTTTTCAAATATATCATGATTAAATAAAAACTAAAATAATCTGTAAAAAACATACTATATTTTATGCCCAGATCATATTTAAGCTCACATTTAAGGAAATAGTTCAACGAAATTATTAAAAATTAAAGTTAAAAACATACAAAAACCCAACTTTGGAATCAAAATTAATATTATCTGAAAAACATAAAGACTCACCTTCAAGTTTTTGTGGGGGTATAGGCTTCATATGTGTTTACTTAATGAAAAGGTTCGAGGTCTGTGAGTTATACCCTTAGTTTTTATATGCCTCCAAATCTTGCGATTTGCGTAAAATCGGCTGGATTGAAACTGAAATAACTCAAAAGGGACACATCATAGAAATCTCAAATTTTCACTATATTAAAGTTTCCGCAAACCTCTACAAAGTGCGAGATTGGCCGAAGCGTTCGAACAAAATAGCCGCTAAAAAAATATAGAACATTAAAAAAATAAAATAGTCCCCATTTCCAACTCTCCAATGTCATAACTTATCAGCAACTACCATTGGGTGATCTGAAATGGATTGACCCGCACACGAATTGCGGAACAACTCATCAGAGGTTGGTAATACCCTTACACGAACTGTGGGGTAGAAATTAAATTTATAATTACTTTGTTCAAAATGAAAAATGGAGATTAGGTTAGTTTAGGTTGTGTTAGGCTAGGTTATGGTTTAGGAGTTGAATGTAATTACAGGTTGTTCCTAAACTCGGGTGCACAGGCTGACAGGTATCATTTATTCCGCAATTCGAGCTTGCCCTAATTGAACGCCTGCTGACAGGTATACTTTATTCTGCACTTCGAACGCGCCCTAATTGAACGCCTACTTTATTCCGCAATTCGAGCGCGCCCTAATTGAACGCCTACTTTATTCCGCAATTTCGAGCTTGACCTAATTGAACGCCTGCTGAGAGGTATACTTTATTCCGCAATTCGAGCTTGCCCTAATTGAACGCTTGCTGACAGGTATTTATTCCGCAATTCGAGCTTGCCCTAATTGAACGCCTGCTGACAGGTATACTTTATTCCGCAATTCGAGCGCGCCCTAATTGAACGCCTACTTTATTCCGCGATTCGAGTGCGCCCTAATTGAACGCCTACTTTATTCCGCGATTCGAGTGCGCCCATGTTGTCTACTAGAGAGCTGATGGCAGCATTGATTTATAGACAGTGAACGACAGATAAATTAACTCATTATACGCCCCGTACTTAGAAAATTGTCGCAACTTTTTGGCACATATTCTGTAGGACAAGCCGGCATTGTCTTTCAGAACACGACCCATTTGCTCCCGGCCATTTACAGAACCGACATTTTGCCGTCGGAAGTCGCGCGACACTAAACGAATGCATAAAAAGGCCCTTAAAACTTTAGTCACACGTTCACAGAAACTATAAAGCAGAAGTCCAACACCTTAACTTAGTCGGTAGCGTTTTTGTCTACTGAGCTAAGAGTCCCGGATTCGATTCCTAACATGGACGAGAAATTTATCATCGGTGAAATGTGGGATTTCTCCTTTCACAGTTATGAATTAACGGGCGGGTGTTGGGTGTTGTGTCTGTTCTAGATTTAAGTTAGTTTATGATTCTTGTGCATATATAATCAGTCGGTTCGGAAAGTGCAAGTTAAATACCTCAAATAAATTAGAAAATGAAATAGAAAGTAGAATATACTTGAATAGCGCAATAAATCACACGCTGGCAGAAAATATGTATCAACATTGGCCTATAATACTTTGCAAAGCAAACTTAAAACGGCTAATTATCCATTTAAAAAATAAAATGTATTTATAAACACCTATTTAAGATTAATGTTACGACGAATGTGTTCATATGATTATATTGTGTCGTGTAACAAACTATAACAGAACTAAAGCGACATTCCCGCTTTCCATTCTTTCAAATGACCCGCAACAGTAAACGGAGCTGTCTGCTTGTATTTCACTTTATAGACACATGAGCAATTATTTAGTCGATTGGGTTTTTAATTTGAATGGTTCCACCAAGCAGATTTTATGGAGTAGCAAAGACAAAGCTTTAATAGATTTTAACAATGTAAAGTGACCAACGCAGCGTTGGCTAATTTATTGTGATTGGCTTAGCTCTCGACAAGTGGCCACGTTTATTTTCTGTTCTGCTGTTTTTTTCGGCGAACGTGTGAATCCATAGTAAACCGCGACTCAAGTCCCCGCTCACCCAGAAAGTACTGGTGGCAGGAGTGTGTGTGTCGACGGATGACCTTCCTCAGCAGCCTCTTCTGCCAACCTCTGGTGCGCCAGCTGCAGAGGAGAAGCACACGGATGTTTACCCAACGGAAGGAACTACCCCACTACGGATTGCCTGCCCACAGCCGCGGTCACCACATCGAGCAATTCCTCAGACAAGTCACGAACCCTCGTGGATGGAAATAACCAGGTATCGATCTAAAGACCTCTTTCCCATCACGGGACCTACCAATTATCAGCCTCCCCACTCCCCTGTCGTTAAAAGAGTCGTCGTCACGTGGGGGATGCGCCAAGGTTGAACAAAGACGTCCGTCTCTTCTCTAAGGTATTCGGTGCTAGACAAACCTCCCTCCCATTCTATCATCGCCCCTTTGTCAGCCACAACGCGAACGATCCACGATAAATTATTCACCAGCAGTGTCAGACCATATACGCTTCAATGGCCGCATGGTCTAAGGCGTCACTCTTGCAATAGACTAAACTGTCGATAACGGGAGGAAAGGGATTCAAATCTCGAACAGGTGTAATGAGGTTTTTTCCCCTAAATGGTTTTCCACTCTCCTTCCACGCAAACGCCGGTATGACGATGATGGGGAGGTCGGGGTTCAAGCCCGGATGCACTAGAGGTGGTTTTTACTCTGAGATACAATTTCTTTAAAACTACACTTCTCGCTAATAACCTTTGTAACCCGCATCGGTAATCGCACGGTCTAAGGCGTCACACTCACTATGATTGAAGTGTCAGTGAAATGAAAGTCAAGGCTCGGGATTTCGAATCCCGGTCGGGTGCACCGAGGGATTTTCCCCCTTTTTTTACACTATTTATTCATACACATCATCATCTCTATCAATTAAGTGTGGCCGACATTGGTTGTCTTGGGGTAAAGTGCTCGCTTCAGGACCCGATGTTCGTGGGGTCAAACCCAGCAAGGGTGAAGGGTCGACGGATTCTTCTTGTGCGATAAAATCCGTAGCTCAATTTCCTTCAGAGGGGAAGGGAAGTAAAGCCGTCGGTCCCCAAGACAATTGTGGCATGTAAATGAACCCTGGAAGTTATGTGTAAACATCTTTCTCGGCAAAATTGGTAGGCCCTTTTATTCTTGCTCATAGAAATTCTCGTGTCCTAAGATTATCAGTCGGTTCAAATAGTGCACGTTAAATACCGAAAAAAAAGAATAAGTGTGAGCTTGCGGATGGCCTTGGTAGATAGTAAGACGTGGTATACCCACAAATAATAAAAAGTATCCACGTGGATGATGGTCATTCACACAAGGACGCCCTGGAAATGCGGGACGAATCAATATACTCAGAAGCACAATTCGATCCGCGCTAGAACCAAATGAGCGTTGGCCGATTGATTGCAGCCGCACCAGTAACCGCCAGATAGCGTGTTCATAGGGAAACATATGGTCCGCAGCCCACCGGCTGCCACAAGTTCAGCAGTGCTCCTCGTTATACAACCCATTCAGGATGAGTTTGAATTTAGATGCACACCCATTTGCGTAGAAATAGCTGGCGGAACCAATTAGGAAATAATCACCCTCAGTACGCCCGGCCAGAACATACATTTAAAATAATTCACTTCTGACTATTGAGTTACATGCGCAACACAAATGTTCACAGAGTATATAGTTTTGGTGTATTTAAGAGTTTAATATAATCGGGAATGGTGTAAGAGGGTATATAAGAAAATTACATCGACATCTGCATGAAAAAGTGCTAAAAATAAAAAAATTAAAATAAAAACAAAAAATCACGTCAGTCAGTCAAACTGGTCAGAGCCAGATATATCAAAAGAGCAAACAACTTTGAGATTTACAACACAAGTGATTTTAGTAAGGTTCTAATAGGCAGCAACTTTTAAAAAATAAGAACATTTTTTGTGAAATCTCGGAGAGTAGTTGGATGTATGTGGACTATTGGAAAGACTTAAGTAGGATCGAAATAGGCAAATATGGCAGTATATAAAAGTGTTCTAACACCTAGAGTGTTATATGGATGCAAAGCGTGAGTTTGTCAGGAGAAACACAAGAGCAAGGTGAATGAGGTTGGAATGAGATATCTAACAAAGGTATGTGGAAAATACGTCTGGACAGAATCAGTAATGAATGGGTGCTGAAGAAGTGCGTTTGAAAGAGGATACAGGCGTCTTGCATTGGTTTGGGCATGTTGAGAGGATGAGTGTGGATTGAAAGATGAAGCAAATACATATATATGATGGCAAAGTGTGTGGATCAAAAGAACGAGGTAGGCCATGAAAGACGTGGCTAAATTTTGTAGATGAATGTTAGAAAAAGAGAAACATTAAGATTTTTAAGAATAAAAGAGCATGTATGACTCAGATGTATAGATGTTGTAGAAGCAAAGGGAGTGTGTGAGGATAGGGAAGTGTGGAGAAAGTTAATGAGGATGGATTAAGTACGAAGNCATGCAGGTATATACGCGTGTATGTATTCATAGGTATTTTACATTAATTATCTAATAGAAGCTACAGTTACAGATCTAATAACCTTTAGTATAAATATAAGAAAAGAGCCTATTCATAATGTAAAATTACATTTTTAAAAGCTTTACATATCCCGGTTATTCTTTTGTGTTTCACCATTTTCTATTGATAAAACCCTAGTGGATGTTCAATAATGTAAATGTTTTATAAAACACGCTTTAAATATACTATTTTATAAAGGATCTTGGATGGACAATCAAATTTTCATCATATTTCTTTAATCAAATGACTTGTATCAAATAAATTTGAGTGTAATTCCAGCCTTAGTGTTTGATATAAAATGTTAAATGATTAAAACGCTTTGATTCATATGTGTTCCCCCAAATTTGAAACATTATATAAAAAAAATTGTGGTCTTGACTTCAAGGCTATTAATATTTTAACAATATTAATTACTATCCCTTTCCCTGTCGTGAGTCACACCCTCGAATTCAGAATATCTTTAATGGGTTACAACTTTTAACATTGCGTCTTACTATCAATTTGGATTCTACACATTATTTCTACTATCTACACTAATGTGATAGGTATGAGAAAGGTTGAATTTAAAGGAAGCGTACCCATATTTGTGTGTAGGAATAGTGAAAATAGCCTTTAGGAAAAACCACTCTCAGTACCTCCCGACCAGGATTCAAACCCTGACTTCCGCATCATCGGCTGTCAAATCTATTGCGAGAGTGACGCCTTAGACCCTGCAGCCACCAAAACGGGTCATATCTTATTAGAGACTAGATTAACAGTGACGGGAAGGTCACGGTTCGAATCTTAGCCAGGTGCCTTGGAGGTAGTTTCTCCATCCTCTCCCTTCCTTCTAGTGTATGCATACTTTTTATAAAACAACTTTCCTCATCCCTAACTTAGATTAAACCAATAACGATGCTTGTGTTGATTTTTTTTAGCACTGCATTTTACTTCCTGTTCTGGTTGTACACATATGTACTAATTAGGCTTATGCGATAGGGATAAAGTTGAATGTATAGGAAGTTTACCCATATTTGCATGGAACGAGGGTGAAAATACATTTAGGAAAAAAACACCTTTAGTATACATGACCTAGATTGAACCCCACTCTCCCTGTCATTGGCAGCTCAGTCTATTCTGGGTGTTGTATCAAAAATCAGCCCTGTAACATAAATATTATCCTAATATTTATTTCAATATTATTCTAATATTTATTTCAATATTTTATTCATCTTGCAAAGTAAGGTCATATTTCTTGTATTTGTACCTGAATATTCAGATGTATTATCACTACCGGGTCATGCTTTTGGAAAACCTGCATCTTGGTAATAACGCCCACCACTTTTGTTTTTGGCTCATTCTGTATGTTCTTGAATGGGGACGACACTTTTTAAAACATAGTATACAAAAGTGAAGCAAGGAAAACAAACAGTGTAGCTTAAGTCTGTTGGTTGATAAATTTCAAAGTAATAAGATGGGTATTCGATCAATCGCTCCATAAATGTTAGAGTAGCAATACATTTAATTCAGACTTCTTTTTTTAAGTCAAGATTGATTGAAGTGTTTTCTCTTGTACCGAAAATCTAAAAGAAGCAGAGTGTTTTTTACTATAAGCAATCATGGCCAGAGACGAATGTTTAGACAAAAATTATTACATGTAAGGTTCAGTACACGTTTTGATGACTGGCCTACCCTCGGTGAAGAAAAATAAATGATCAAAACCTAAAGTAGAAGAATTATGGCTAGAGTTATTTCAGGACATTTCAAGAGAATTACGCCTTAGAGTACATGACCACCACTGAAGCAGTTCAGCATAGTAATTAAAACAATTATTTTTACTATTATAATCAGAAAATTAAAAAATGACACCTGGACAGAAGAATCAAACCCGGGACCTTTGGCTTAGTACGCCAATGCTCTAATCACTTTGCTATCCATGAATAGTCCTGTGACCAGGGTCATTCTTCACTCATATTTTAAGGCAGAGCCTATGATGAGCGTGCGGAAATCGTTGGCTGCAAATGTGTTATTTTATTAAGATCATGAGCTATCAGATAACGCAGCCACCTTCGACTCAGTAGTTGACTCATTGCTGCAACATGTACAATTATTATAATTGTAAGGGATTGCATATTTAAGAATCAAATAGCCAAAGCTATTATTTATGGTTTTAGTGAGGATTGGCTATTTGATTCCTAATGAGATGTGATCCACAGGTCCATCATAGAAACTGCCTTAAAATATGAGTGAAAACTGACCCTAGGTACGGGACGATTCCTGGATAGCTCAGTAGTGTACTAAGCCAAAGGTCCCGGGTTCGATTCCCATGTCCAGGTGTAATTTTTCAATTTTCACAAAAAAATATGTTTGAATTTTCTCAACAATTGTTCTTCCAACCAAAATCTGGGTATAGTTAGTGGTGTAAAGCATAATGGGTCAATCTACATATACTCTGCTATAATATGAAATTTTGTGACAGGCAGATTTTGCTCTCTATTTTTCAGCAAATGTGTGAATAAAGCTAAGTCAAGTAAGCTTGTGCGGAAACACTCAGTTACCTTGAGGCGACGGCAATGGCTTAACTGGCGGAGGCGGGGGAGGCGGATGACCGACGCTGGACGTCGTGGAATTGGGCGGCGGCGGCGGGTGGTAGATACCGTTAACGGGGTGTGCAGTGTTCTGAAAACAGACAAACGAGACTAAGATATTGAAATATCCTTAATATGCAACATTCAAACACGACTTGCTTCACCCAGGGATGTGCAAGCGGGTCTTGACCGGTTTTTAACATTTTAATTCTTAGTTGAGAATCAATAAATATTACATTTTTTATATGACAACTAAAATAATAGAGAAAGTATCTAACAATGTTTATTTAAGAACAACCGTTATTAATTAAGGAAGAACAAATAGTTTACCCTCCTTTAATTATTTTTATATAATTCAAAACTTAATAGATCACCCGTAAAATGGGAATGCAAGGAAAGTGAGTTAAGGGTAGTGTTGTTTGTAGTTTATATAAATAAAAAATATTTGGCCTAAATAAGTAGAATATTGCTCCAGTAGAAACAAAGAATTTAATTTCCTTCCCATGGTGACATCCACAATTATTGAATATCTCTCATGAACAGCATTAGATGAGAAACTTTTTAAGTTAAGAGAAAAAGTTTTCATTAAATCCTAGGACACCATTGATATTCAACAACTGTTGAGGTAAGGGTAAAGAAAATTAAACTCTATAGTTGTACTGAAGAAATATTTTATTTATTTAGGCCAAAATAATGTGTTTATGTGAAAACCGTAAAAACACCGCCCTTAACTCGCGTTTTCTACACCCCCACCTTAACCAAAGACAACACACCCAAAATATACAACCCCACCTTTGAGCTAAGACAGGGCTGTCACTATTTTCTTAATACAAAATTCTTTATTTTTTCACTTCTCCAGGTGCATGGCAGCCATGTAAGATTTTTTTTTTAGCCAAGCGTCTTACTACCCGTTCGATACATACGTGCATGTATGAATTAGCTAATATATAAGGAATGAGAAAGATTGAATTTAGAGGAAATGTACACCCATGTGTAGTAGGAGAGTGGAAAACCATTTAATAAAACCACCCAACCGAGATTTTAATCCCGATCTCTCCATAGTCGTCAGTTTATTCTATGGGAAGAATGACGCCTTTAGAACAAGCTATTGCTGTGTGGAGGTTGTAAAATGTGTAGGAAATGTAACCGCATTCTTGTGGAGGGAGGGTGAGTTGAAATAGAGAGAGTAAAACGACACTCAGTAAACCAGACCGGGATTCAAGCGCCGACCTCCCAATCACTGTCAAATTCGGACTAAATGAGCTTAATATTTAGAATGCATGCCCATCACCACGTGTCAATCTCGCTAATAATTCTGGCGAAATAATGGGTTCTTAAAAAGGTTTAACTACTTAAAAACATATAGGTGACTTAAAAGGGGAGGGGGGAAGTGATCAATTTAACGAAATATTTAATTTTATTTAAGCTTTTAAATATTTTAATATTTTCCACGAGACTAAAAAAGGGGGGGGTGGGGGGGCAGGGGCCAGAAGGATGTATCCCAGTGTGGTGGTTTGATTTGGGCTGCGGCAACTAATTTAAACTAAAATAAATAGTCATTTAATTCTAAATCATTTTAATTAAATTGTGATCAAAGTTCTAATGAGTCTGTCTGAGGTGCCCATAATATATAATTTGTGAGCATATGTGATAGAATTAAATTTAAAACACTCCCGTTTGTTGTTTCTTAGTGTTGTTTATAAACAAATTTAAAATCATATGTTTAGTTATATAAGCAATTAGCGAGTGGGGGATCATTTTATAAATTTAAATATAGCAATAAAGACACCAATTTATTGTCTAAACATTCAGAAACAATTTTACTCATGTCAGTAGAAAGTATAAACTGATAATCGATAATGTAACTGGAATGGCCTCGGGATTCAACTATCTAATAATAAATATATAAATACTTCACCTCAACACTTCAGCATACATTGAAACATAATAGCTTCAGTGATAGATGTGAATACACTGGAACCTTGTTATACCGAAGTAATCAGGACCGAGCATGTTCGGTTTAGACAGGAGAATACAGGGATACAGTATTTACACGCATTTTAAATTACAGTTGAATGAGTTTGCTGATGCATAAAAAGTAATTTACTTTACATCCATTATTGTTTCGAGCCTATGGCTTGGGTCAGTTTTTTATTCGAGCCACCCCTACCGGCTTGCTAGACCCGTCGTAGTTTCATACGCGTTATAATATAACTTAAGACTAAGACAGGCACAACATCCAGTCCCCAGCCGTTAATTTATCTAAGTGAGAGGGTATACAGTAAAACCTTGGATTGCGAGCATAATCCGTTTCGTAAACGTGTTCGTAATACAAAGCACTCGTATATCAAAGTGAATTTCCCCCATAAGAAATAATGGAAACTCAGATGATTCGTTGTTTTATTATCACATACAAAAATAAGTTTCAGTACATAATCAGAAAATTCAAGAGGTCTCGTTCACATAAAGTACAGGCTTTGAATGACCCAAAAATTATACATCAAAGTTATAATAAAATCCATGTTAGAAATAAACACTAAAAGGTATCATACACAGTAAGGCCAACTGACCAACAAACAAAGACCTTCGATTGAGTTAGGCGCTGCTATACAACTTATTAAACAT